>JASDQU010739396.1:46647-70217 GCA_032191745.1 Picea mariana | reverse complement strand
ACTATCACATAAAGAGATACCCGAGATACACACACATATAAGTCAATATCACAATCTTTTATTAAACATCCTACATTCTACTTCACTCTCGATCCCATTTCTACTTGACTAAAATTCTTCTGTTCTATTTTGTAACACACCCAACCCCCTAAGTACCCTTTTAAGGGATGGGGTATTAAAATTTCTCTTTTCTCATTCATGTCAAAACCTCTTTTCAAGGGAACCATCGTCTTCTGCTCGTCAATAGCTTTCCAACGACTATCTTCATGCTCAAAACCAAGATCTGGACTAAAAGTTATGTCCTTCCAAATTTTCTTCAATTTCCACATGGCTCCTGCCACTCGTCCACTGACATGGTGTTGATGTGGCATATAACATATGTCCCTTTGACCCTTTCTCTATCAGAACCTTGGATCATCTTTTAAATCGACGACTCTAATTTGTTTGGGCCTCTCTCGTCGAGGTGTTTTCCCGTGGAATCACATTCCACTCCGATGGCACACTCTGACTATACATACTCCAACCAATCTAATGTCTCATGGAGTTAGTCCATCTACGGTTTTGAATTCTTCAGAGTCTTTACCTGCACAATGGGTAACATGCATTTGTTTAACCCTTTCTCTGTGACCATGTGGGACCCACAGTGATCGAAAATTGAGATTGCATATCGTCTATTCGCCAATCTATGGTTGTGATCTCCTCTCGGAGTCCTTCAGTCGGAGTGCCACTCACTCTAGTGACTTGAGCTGATCCAATAGGGCTCCTTCGATGGATGGTTATGATTTTGGAAGGGATTCTCAATCATTCCAAATCCTTTTGACATGTGGCGACACCTCTGCATGACACATGGAATTGCACCCCCTGGCACATGTCTCTCATAATTATCACAAAAGTTCACCTATAGGTGCCAAATCTCTATGCCACATGGCACCTTCTGTGATCAACACATGACACCATATGCATCATAACACGTGGCACTTCCCACAACATCCCCTTAGGCCTTCAACTAAATATTGATGGCCTAGATCGTCTATTGGATTCCCCAGGCCTAGACAGATTGATGGACTAGATTTCATCTCAGAGCTCTCCCATCAAAGTGTCTCCGAGAAATTACACTCCGAATAATGCTTCACGATGGATGTCTCGGATCTCCTCTAAGATCTCCTCCATTCTCTTCAAATCATCTATCATATTTTTACCACGGAGCCCCTTCGATCTCAATGGATCAACAGTCTAGATCAAACCTCAAATATCCTATGTTCCCGTCGAATCAATGTTCATATTTGTACCTTAGAGCCCCTTCGATATTGATGGATCAACATTCTAGATCAAACTTCGGAGCTCCTCCGTCAGAGTGTTCCTCCATGAACTCACTTTGAAAGGCACTCTACAATGGATGGTTAGGATCTCTTCATCGAAGATCTAACAACAAAGATTTGGGACGAATGTGTATGGGTTCAAACCCCATCTCATATGACCTCTAGTATTGGGCCACTCCTAGGGAGACACCTATCAACCCCAAAACATGTTGGCAATATATGTGGAATTCACCTCATGTAACGACCTTTCCGTTGCTATGCAAAAATACCATTACATGTGGCATTTCCATTCATCGACATGTGGACCTCCATGCGCATTTGACGTGAGATATACATCAACACAGATGCACTCAGCACGTCCCTCTAGGTGCTAAAACTTTTCTCTATGCAATGGTGGGGTGATGCAATCCACGTCAGTATGACGTCACCTTCCTCTTGGCCTCGTCTCGAAGGACCACCAAGATCTATGATCAATATTACTTTCCATTGGGTATGATGGATGATTAGGATTTCTCCTTAGAGTCTTTCCTTCGGAGTATATTCATTCCTAATGGACCAAAATACTTTGAACATTCCATTGCAATGGTAGTCACGATCACTCCAAATTCTTCCCTGATAGATCGACGACTCTAGTTAATTCGTCCAACAATGGAATACTCCAATGGATCTTCTACGATCAATTGTCTATATCTTTCATCCCTCAGATCCGATGACTGAGGTTAACACAAAGGTATAAGGCCTAATTTTCCCAAAGGGCCCACGCTTGACCCATCGGCCAATTATTTGTTTCCAATCACAAGCTGACACATGTCAGCCTTTGGACATGTTGGCATTCTGGGTCAGCATGACACATCATTATGACATCACCTCTCCTCCTAATCTTTATTAAATGATACCACAGTGATCTATGGAAAAGGTTAATCCTAGGCTAATCCTCGATGAACAACCAAGATCTCTCTTCAAAATTCTACCTAATCTATGGTCCAGAATATCCCCTAGAACTCTCCCCATCAGAGTAACTGGACCCAAGGCTACTCTGACCATCTAACTCCAATGATGCTCACTACAGGGAGATCCAACACTCTAAAATTTCTCTTGAAATCCCCTCCTTCTAAGCCACACTACCCCCAGTATTGTGTTGATTTCGCTACACCAGATCAACAGTTGCGATCTTCCCTATCTTAGACACAGGGTTCCCATCGGTTTTCTAGTCTGATCTAAGATTTATTTGCTCAAAATTATTCTATGTCTATCTTAAATCCTACAAATCCTTCAGGAACTTTGTAATCCACTTCCAAAACCAACTAAGGCATTTTTCTCTTCACCATTTAAGTGGGGGTTATGGTTTTTGCACGATGTCTACACCAGGACAGAGGTTTCATGGGAGATTAAGGCTTCCCACTTTATACAGAGACCTATCTTGAACCCCAACTATGGTTTTGGTTGCATCCCTTCTAGAAGGAAGATTAAGGTACTTATTCCTCTCAGACCCATCATGGGTCTCTTAGCTAATATTCCTAACTATCTTTCCCTATAAATCACAGTACAACAAATTCTCTACTACATACATAGGAGGCACGAATACACAATTTCATCCATAAGAGGAAACCCTTGTACAGTTCCTTAAGCATTCAAGGTAAAAGGAAGGATTCTCTTGTTCAAATATGCACTACACATATAATTACATACAAATACATTATCACACCAGCATAATAAATTTCCAAAGGAACGATACACAAACCACAAAACAAGCATACACTCACCATATCGTCACAAGCATGAGTCATTTTCTTTTCAATTAAGTTACACAAGGTGAAAGATACATATCTGTTACAAATTATAGTCATCCAACTAATTGTGGGTATTCTCCTTTCCACCCAACCATAGGCTTTGCATGCTTAGTCACTTCGACTACAGGCTTCCCCCGTGTCAAGCCATGATACCACCAGTGAATTCTTCTACACTAACCTTTCCTAGCTCGGCCTCTTGAGGTTCATCAGAAATGATCAGATGCTTCCCTAGCATCCAGATCACCACCTCTCATCTTGGGATTGATACTTCTATCCTCTGACCAGACCCACACTAGCTTCTTACCTGCTCGCTTTGCTTCCCATGCATCTCATGCATGTAATCTCCTCGGGAAGGTTCTTGACATGTACCATATTTTCTTCTATCAGAAGGGATCTCATGGGTAAATCATGGAAACCCATGGTGATCTTTCCTATTGTCCTTTATTTGATAGTCTAGATCACTTCAAGTAGTCTCCCCATACTTCCATTCATTGGGGTGGTTGGTTGTTCAACTACCAACCTTCCTCATTAACTGATTTTCCTTGAAATTAGAGTTAAGTGAAATATCTTAATATTTTCAATTATTTCAGCAAGGAGTATTAGGTCATCTTAGCATGATGAACCCCCTCTAAAGGCTTCCGCACTCTTCCCTCTAGTGGTATCATGGCCAGTACTTTCAAAGGCTTCACCCACAATCAATTGGTCTGTCTTCTTAATTAACCAATAATACAATTATAATATTAGCATGCCATTTCATGGTGATCATCAATCATGATTAATTACATATACTCAGGGTTTAGAGAAGGGTGTTACATATTTCTTCTATTTTTAATCTAGAAAATGCAACATAAGATTTGAAACTTTCAATAGCTCCTAGATCTATCAATATAGAGAAAATTTTCTCATTAATCTTACCTGAAGTCTCCAACACTATAGACTAATGCTTGACCTCGCGGTTATTCACCATTGCATCAATCCTACGAGCCTTTCCCAAATATCCAATTATCCTCTAGCTCTGCTCTCTGTTGACTCTGCTCTAAGCTTGAGAAAAATCCCTCTAGAAATGTGGTACTCCACAAATCTAGCACCCCCTCTTAGGAGGTTAACTCCTAGTGCTTGGATGAGTAAAAGTAGGTCTACTACTCTATTATTGACCAATATTAGGTCTAAAAGTAAAAGTAGGTGACCAATATGGTGGTCTCTGGTTGCCTATCGGGCATATGTGTGTACTAATAATCGGTCCCCTCAGCAAATCTTTGTGTACTATCATAGGTCTACTAGTTGTCTGAGATGGTATCAATCTCTGAAATATTGAACATGTAGGTCTTAGGAGTCTATATTATCCACTACTTACAATCTTCTCTTCGTCTATAATGGCCTTCTAGACCACCTCATGCAAGGTATGAGGCACTAAGAGCCTCACCCTTCCTCTAATATTGTAGTTCAATCCAAAAAAAACTTGTTGACTCACAACTTTTCACTGTTTAAGTGTTGGGCATACCTCAATAATTCCATAAATATTGCCTCATATCTGGGCATCAATATATTTCCCTATATTAATTAATTGAATTCATTCAATTTCCTCTCAATGAACTCTTTAGACAAATAGCGTTCTAGAAAATGATCCTCAAAAAGATCCCAATAAACCTCAAATGTATCCATCCCTAGTTGTGGTAGAAGTGTCTTCCACCACAATAAAGCACTTCCCTTCAATTGAAATATAGACATGCATACCTTAAGGTTAGAGGTGTAGTCCCTCAAGAAAAAACACATAGCCATATTCTCTAACCATGCCTCAATTTCTTGTATGTCTGTGGATCCCCAAAACTCTATAAATTTTTCTTTCTCTAGCTCTCTATGTGTATGGTTGTTGGTAATATTTCGAGATCATTTAGCATGAGTGGATGCTCCTTTTTCTCTCTTTGATATGTTCACCAAAGAATTAGAGATTCTCTAGAATGATTGCATCATGTTCATTACTTCTCTTGTAGAATGTGTTCTTGTTCCTGAACACGTTCTTCTTCTCTAGGTGGATAGTTTGTAGATGTAGGTTGTGGTGGAGGATGCATAACTAGACCCCTAGCAATCCTACCTCTACCTCTTCTTCCTCTTATGTCTACAATTACCTATCATAAGAAGAAATTTTCAAATTTTAATTAGTCAACATTTATGAATAATCAAATATTACAAAGAGTGTAAGCCATAATGGATCCATAGTCCTAGAGTGTTGAACTTACTTCAATACCATATGTAGCACTTGTTTATAGTTAACTAAAAATGTAAAAAAAAAATCTCTTAAACAATAAAAAAACTTATCTAATAATTAATCATACAACTAGAATATACTGACAAGCATTATACTCAAATTACAGAAAAATGTTATATATCATCATTTACTAAGTTCCTAAATAATTGATACCTTGCATAATAATCAAGTGAACTCTTTAAAATGTGATATTGCATATAACATGAATGGAATAACTATAACATCCTTAAATTTATAATTACATTGATATAATAACTTTAGAATAAATTGAACTCTTTAAAATTTGATATTGCATATAACATGAATGGAATAACTATAACATCCTTAAATTTATAATTCCATTGATCTAATAACTTTAGAATAAATTAAATTATTCTATTTATTTTAAATCATCTTTATTGAACTATTTTCATGGTTGCATATATATGAATTAATTAAATAACAATAATATCCTTACTACTATCATTCCATTGACATAATAATTTAAAATAATATAAAATATTTTAATCATTTTAATACCACATGTAACACCCTTCCCAAGTGTTAACTTCACAATCTACTTAATTGAGTAAAATGCACAATTTAATTCAAGTAATATCACTACATTAGATGTTGCGCAACTAAGCAACATTTTTTTTCATTTGAAATTAACAATTCATTAATGAATACCAAACTTTGTTTTCACACAATTAACATATCAACATATATTCTAGGTGTTGATATTATATCAACACACTCAAATCTTATATTTAATCAACTCTAAGTGTTAATATTATATCAACACACTCAAATTTTATATTTAATCAAGTATTTTATATATATATATATATAAATAATTAATACTTGATTAAATTTTATAGTGTGTTGAATAATATTAACACTTAGAGTTGATTAATTTATTAATTTATAAAGTTTTTACTTTTTTCAATAGAAAAAATTGTTCAATTATATTTAAAATATAATGTGTTCTTACATCAAGTTACATTAGCAAATAGATATTATTGGCAAGTATATATTTCACTTACAATTGGTTTATTGGCCAATTAGAAGGAGGAAAGAAACAAGAGTTTTTTGAGAAATATTTCAGTTTACTACAAGACTGAGAGGAGTACAAATTTTGAGGAATAAGCCAAGAGTTGTTGCTACAAGTGTTCTAGGAGAGAATTGTTACTATAATGAAATCTGCCAAAACTGTAAAGACAAAAAACTGGAGAGTCCAGTCCTAAAATATTTTGGTGGTGAGTGTGGGGCCCTCATGACCATCCATCCAATGGTTGTATGTGATCAAACCTTCTTTCCATTGTAATGTTGTCTTTGATAGCAGGTCAGCTTCCATGTTGTACTCTCGAGAGGTATGAGTGAAGATGAGCTTCTTGAAATGGCATTGTAGTGATCTTATTATGTCCTTCCAGGCCAAGAGTGTGATAGTTTGTAGCTTACCTTTATGGTTCAGCCAATCTATGATAACTCTTGAGTCCTTGATCAATTGAAGATGTTCCATATGCAATCTGGATGCCAAATGAAGAGTAGCCCAGGCATCCAATAGTTCTTCCCTTGTATTGGTGCCCGGGCCGCAACAGAAATTCCATCTATAGATAGAGTTTTTATTGATTCTAATCAGTCCACCTGTGCCACTAAAAAATCCACTATGTTGTGTTGCACCATCGAACCATCCTGTAGGAGTATCCTCGGTAATAATAGGTCTGACTATTGTCTTTTTTTTTACAATGTTTGGGTGTATGTTTTTCCAACTTTGGTACATTCCAAGAGTTTTATAGGCAACAATGTTGATAGAGGGTGGCTTATTGTCAAAGATTTTAATGTTTCTAGCCAGCCAAATAAACCAATTAACCAGTGGAGGGAGAAGCTTATAGTTGTGCTTGTTGGATGTCCAATGCTCAAAGCATGCAGAAATGGAGGTCCCATTCCAGACAGTGTTAATGTTGTTGTCCTGTATAATCTTGTCCTAGACAAGGCGAGTGAAATTGCACTTTGTAAAGAGATGATTGGTTGTTTCTTCATCCCTGTAGCAAAGTTGACAGATATTGGGGCCAACCCATCCTTTTCTTTGGAGGTTATTCCAAGTGGGGATTTTGTTTTTGACATATAGCAAGGTGAATAGATTAATTTTATGTTGAATTTTCCAATTCTAGAGATGCTTACGCCATCCATTGGTGTTACTCTGCCAGACTATGTTTGCAATGGTTGAGTATAATTTGTTGACTGAGATAAGGCCCGAGCTATCACCTTTGTCCCACAAGAAGTGATCCTCAACATAATGTAGCAAGATGCCCACATGAGTAAGCTCCAGGAAAAACTTATCCCACTCGGCATCCAAACTTGTTGGTAGATCCAGTTCATGACTAGTTTTCCTTCACGATGTCAGGGTCCTGTGTGCATTGTAATTCGTGGCTTGAAAAAGAAAACAGATGTGTTTTGAATTTAAAAGAGAGATTAAATGTGGAGACAGAAAAGAGTTCTGGACGAGCCCAGTAATGTGTTCCTTTCTTAATAGGATTGAATGTCCAGAGCCCGGTTCCAGTTAATCCAATTCGTGATCCAGTGTGCTAAATTTACTAAATTCCTCCAAAACTGTGAAGCAACTCATGTATGAGGCAATCCATTACGGATCCAAGAAGAAACATAGGTGTATGGAAAGTATTTGTCCTTGATGATAGAACTCCAAATTCCATTTGAAGTCAGAACACGCCAGAGAGAGTTGGTGGCTAGAGCATTGTTGAACTTGAAAATGTTTTTGAACCCCCATCCACCCTTGATTTTCGGTTTTTCTAGTGTTTCCCAGTTGCAGAGGTGTAGTTTATGGTGTTCCTTGTTGCCTGACTAGAGGAAGTTGTAAGCGAGTTTTCTTAGTTTTTCCAGGACCGATGTGGGTATAGCGACAAGCGCAATCTAGTATATTGGTTGTCCTTCAAGTTCAAGGGAAACTTTAATGAGTGTGTAGCAGCCTCCTATGGAGAGCCATCTGTTACACCATTGGCCAACTTTTTTTTCCACTTTAGCAATGAGCCAGTCCTAGTCTGAAGCCTTGTAGTGTTCTTCTTTTAAGAAGTAGCCAAGGTATTGGAAACCAAGTGAGAGGTGGAAAAAGGTATGAAGAAATATGTCCTTCAGTTGATCCAAGTCATTTTCTTGTATGTTGGCGTAGTGGAACGTCGATTTGGACCAGTTGATATCTAATCCTGAAGTGCTGCAAAAAATATTTAAGAGACCATAGATTACCCTCCATTCTAGTAGGTTGGCATTGGTCAATATAAGAACGTCATCAACGAAGAGGAGATGTATAATTTTGACTAACCTTGAGACCTTGAGACCTTGATCCCTGTGATCCTACCCTCTGCTTGGCTTTGTTTTAGCAAGAGACTTAATCCTTCCATGACCAAAATGAATAGGAATGGAGATAGAGGGCAGCCATGTTAAAGGCCTCTGCCACTGTGGAAAAAAAAGGAAGCTTCTTCGTTATCTAGCACAACAAAATTTGCACTTGTGATGCAGCTCATAATCGAATTTAGTGTGGTTTGGCTGAAACCGATATGGATTAAAATCAGTCTGAGGAAATCTTAGTCTACACAGTCAAAGGATTTTTTTAGATCAAGCTTGAGGATGAGAGCACGAAGGTTTTTGCGGTTAATGTTGTGTAAGCATTCATGAGCGGTGCCAATGGCGTCTAGGATTTGTCATCCCTTTAAAAAACTCAATTGTTCACCTGACAGTGAGCGCAAAAGGATGGGTTTGATTATGTTGGCGATAATTTTTTATATAAGGTTGTAGCAAATATTGCAAAGTGCAATCGGTATATAGTCATCGAAAGTAATCGGGTGATTTTATTTCGAGATAAGTGTCAAGAATGTAGAGTTTATAGACCCAGAAATATTACCATGAAGTCTGGTGTCTTCCACAAGCTCCAGGAGCTTTGTCCCAACCAAATCGAAGAAATTCAAATAGAACTCTACGGTCCAGCCGTTAGGGCCCAGGATTTTATCCATTGAGAAAGATTTTAAAGCGTCTTGAACCTCCTGTAAAGTGCAAGGGTTGTCCATGGTCATGGATTCCTCAATTGTAACCGAGCGAGGGAAGAGACGATCCATAGTGATATGGTATTGTAGAGTGGCTAGTGGCCTTGCCTCGTAGAGAGATTTTAAAAAGCTAGAAGTTGTTGCCTTAATGTCTTGATGTCCACTGTGTATTGTACCTTATTCATCAGTAATATCCCATATATGTTTTTTATTCCTGGAGGAGCTAGTGAATCGATGGAAAAATTTGTTTTTAAGATCACCACATTTTATCCAATTTATTCTGCTTTGTTGCCTCCAAAGTGCTTCATCAGCAAGCAAGATCTTGTTCCTCTCTGTTTCAAGTAGTTTTAAATTTTGGTACTTGTCCCCATCGTGCACGTCCTGTGAGTCAAGTTGAAGTAGCTCTTTAATGTTTAGCTCCAACGCTTGCAGCATGTGTAGTGAATGTCTTCTATGGTGGGTGGCCCACTTTTTTATGAAGGATTTTAAATGCTTAAGTTTCCAAACAAATCGTTGTTGTATTCCAGTTTCTCTCTGGAATATGGGATCTGTCCAAATTGAAATTACAGTAGCAAAGAAATATTTATCAACGAGCCAACAAGAATTTAGCTTGAAGGGATGGTAAATTCGCACAGCAGGTGATCTGGATTTTGAATTGTAGCAGGATTGGGGCGTGGTCTGGCAGGTAAGGTGAGTCCACCCAGGATCAGATTATATCATTAACAGTAGCAAGACTATCTGAAATATAGAAACGATCTAGTCGCTTAGTGATGGAATCCAAAACCACTCTGCCATTGCGCCAAGTTGGTGCCAAGACGTCTGGAGGGAAGTCTACTAATATGTGTGCCAGAAAAAGAGAGTTAAAAAAATCGGCCAGTGGATCCTGGGTGGCAGAGGCACCCCAAACTTTTCTCGAGCTAGTGGTGAAGTTCAAATCACTAGCAATTATTAAATTAGCGAGATCAAGCAAGCCGCTAGACTCTAGTTTTTCCCAAAATATTTTTTTGTGTGAGCAAGGACCATAGGAGTTGAGAAGGTTAATATGTTGGTTGTTCCACTGACAGGATCCAGTTAGAAGGATGCCATCGCAGCTTAGAAAATGATTTAAATCGAATAATGAAGGATCCCAAGTGGAAAATAGACCTCTAGAGTTTCCCAGCGAGTTTATAAAACAAGTGTGCTAGTCTAGACGAAAATTGTTTAGGAATGATCTAGCTTTTTGTCCATCAACCAATGTTTCCTGAAGGAAGATTATGTCTGGAGAAGTCTGAGAGCGTAGTCTTCTAAATGTGGAGGATTTAAGGGGGGGGGGCACCCCTCTGATATTGAGGGAGAGAAAGATCATTATTTTTCTCTCTCTAGGGCTTTCATGGCTCTAAGCACCCCAATATCAATGTGTTGAGAAGAAGATTTTGTGTTGATATATAAAATGGGCCCCTCTTTGCGACGAGCACTTCTTGTTTTGATTGGGGAGTGTTCATAACCAGTTCCTCTTGACCAAGTGTGAGATTTTCCATGGTCCACTCCAGAGGATACTGTGTGTCCTAGGCTCCCCTCCATGAAAGATGGCTTGAGTACCGACTTCTCTGGGAAGTTGGGTAAGGGGGTTGGAGTGAGGACTTCTTTGTAGGATGGGAGAAGCGAATCCATCATATTATTAAGTGTGTTATCCCCTGGATGAGTATCACTAGTTCCTAGCAGTGAATGATTCATCCTCTGTGCAAGTGGTGTTGATTCAGTGCTCACAAACTCCAAGTGTGTAATGGGTAGAAAGGTAGGGGGAGTAACCCTCGGTGAGAAGGCCCGAGGTTGTTTAGTGGTCGGAGGCAGAGAGGAAAATTGTGTCGAACAGGAGGTTAATGTAGTAGATGGTGTGGTTGGAGAGGGATTCAGCTAGGGAGGGTCTATAGTAGGAGTGTAGGGGAAGGAGGTCACAGGTTGGGGCGGGTGTTTGTCCGGTAGGCAGATGGAGGCGCGTATGGAGGGGGGACATAGAGATAGTTATGTCTGAGCAGGATTTGGACGAGAAGAGGTAGCGCCCAATATCTGAGCAGGGGCATTGTCCAAAAAAGGTCTTTTTCCCATGATGTAAGAGAGAAGAAAAAATTTGGGGAAATGGACTTGAGCTTACCAGTGAACGAGTCTTAGATGGTTGGCTCTTCAAAGCCTGGCAGATCCAGAAAGGTAGGTTGTGTGTTCACATCAGGGGAATCCATCCTGGAGGATAGTTCAAGCATTGTTTCCTATGTCTGTTCCACATCCAGTCGACTCGAGCAGGGGTTTCTAAGGTGGCCAGTTTGTCTGCAGGGTGTACACCTGAAGGGGATGCCAAGATAGTCCAGGTTTTGTCAAAAGAGTTGTCCTCACCAATCAATGTCGATGGTTTTCGACAATCCGTTGTATATGTCTATCTCCACCATCACTTTTGCCACCTTCTTTTCTGAGCCTAAGATTGACAGTGGGTCTACGCAGATGAAGTGACCCAGTGTGTTACATATGGCCTCGAGAGATTTTGAGTTCCAGAGATGTATTGGCAGTCTAGGAAGTAGTACCCAGAAATGTCTCAGACGAAAATAGTCTTGTGAAGGGTCGAAGTTGATGCGCCAACATTTGAGCATGAGGCTATCGTCGTCTAGAGTCCAGAGTCACTCCAGTATGGAGGTGGAGTCCTCCAGTGTTTTAAACCGGAAGAAGATCCAACCTCAAGTTAGGTGAGATATCTCTAGAACATAAACCAACAAATGCCGCCAAGTTGTTTGTACCCAATCCGCAAGGTCATTTCGACAAAGGTGTTTGTAAGAAATTATTCCCACAAGTGCACAGAGGCTTAAAGAGACTGAGTCCTCTAGGCCGATATCATGTCCAAGGACCATTTTCCTCTTTGTTGTTTTTGAACACCAAGTTCTGGTGTGTGTTTTAAAGTTGTTGCTAGTAATTGCACCAGATGGATGTGTGTGCCTGAAAAGACCTGCAGATCTCCATTGAGACGGGGTAGTATCATTTCCACGATGGGTAGAGGTGACAGGAGGGTCAACCGGTATAGTGTCAGGGAGAGTGGAAGGGGAGATGGCTGTTCAGGGTGTCTTTGTCGAGAAGGAAGGCGGGCAGGGCAAGAAAACCGTGGAGGATGGGAGAGTAAAGAGTTCGATTGATAGAGATTTCAGGAGGTGTAGTGGGTAGGAAAGTGGGGCTGGTATGGAAGTTGAGGGATCATTGGAGGAGCAGCATAGATAAGAGGTCCCCGAGCTATGGATGATGTTGTGAGAAAATATGGAAAGTTCATATGTAGATGTGAAGAGGGCCTCATCAGCAATTAGTGCGCTGACATCCCTCTCCATCAGTGTGAATCTCGAGGACGAATAGTTCCACTATGTAGTGTTGACAATGCATGACAGAGTGAGATAGTTGGTCAGTGTTTCCAGTGCAGCGGTGTGTAAGGAGTTGATGAGCAGAGTGAGTTGTGTAAAAAACTATGTTGTGTGGAAAAATAGAGGCAGGGCTGCGTAGGAAGATGACCGGTCTGAACGAGCCATATTCCTCAAGGCCCAACAGAAGATAAACTAGATGGGTGAGGAGTTGCTCAGTGGGGCGGAGCTTGTTTGTGCCATGATTGTCCATAGCTGCCAAGGTAGTAGGTTGCATAGCCATTAGCTTGATTCAATCCAGGCCACCAAAAGCTTCCGAGTGGGTAATCCAAACTTAAAATTTCTTATGGAATATTACCAAAGATCGTGACTGTAACATCTCTTCATCAACTTATGACAATAATTCTAATCCTGACTATAACATCTCTTCGTGAACTTAGGAGAATAATTTTGATCGTGACTATACTATCTCTTCGTCAACTTATAAGAATAACTCTTGTAATTGTGATATGATCAAAGTATTTTATTCATGATATATTATATATCATGTCATTCTTTAAGTATCCACTTAAATACTTGATTAACTTGTTACAAGTGTCCTTATCGAAGTACTAGTAAAATTTATGTTCCATTACACAATACTATTAATAAACTAATTATATTTTGATAATGCAAATCTATTAACTTGAAGGTTTAATCTACCAATACTTTAAATAGAGTAAGAATATATATCATAATAATAGTTAATTCTCAATTATTAATAAATTTGAACGTAACTATTTGACATAGATTGGAGATTCCATTGTTTTAATATTGACAATCTCAATTATATGTATATAAATATAATTTGTCAAAATTATTTTTATGGCAGTTAAATTTATGTAACTATTACACATATCTTGAATTATATAAACAAATTAATTATTTTAGTGATTACATAAATTTGAGAAATCCAATATATAATTCGAATCAATTTCATATATAATATATGCATGTATATTACATAATACAAATTATATTATTATGAATACATGTCGTTAGCAGATATGAATTTGGTGGAGTTTTCAAAAAATGTCGGTATTACCTAATTGGTGTTAATGAATTGACTAAGCTTCTCAATGTTAACCTATGAACAACACAATTTCACAATTCTTCAATTTTGACCTATGTAATAATCAATTTAATATTAATATGTGGATTAATATATTTGTCAAGTAATAAAGATTGGCATTAGTTAATAAGGCTTAAATATCTTTTCTATGTAATAAAAATCAATATTAGTTAGTAAGACCTATTTAATAATTGTGAACAAGTCAATGTAAGAAGACTTAATAGAAGTTTTCTCTTCTAGAAAGATCTTCCTCTATAAGATTCTTTAGAGGATAGAATTACTATAAATAAGAGTTGGAGGCATGAGAAAGCTTGCATTGAGAATTATTGTAATAGAGCTCTGCTCTGCTGGAGGTTGCCCCCTCAAAGAGGCAAGTGAACATTGATTTCTTGGAATAAAGGTATTATTTATGGTATCGCTCTTCTCAATATTTTGATGTTTCATTGATATATGCTGAATATTCTTGTTTTTGCATATTACATTACATCTAGAACTTTACAAGTGGTATCAGAGTACTTTCCTTTGCAGAAATTATGGGTAAAAAAATTTCCATGGTAGAGACGTGTATTCTCGGTGTAACATGTAACACCCCAAGGCCGAGCCCTGCTGAATTTTAATTATGTTTATCGGTTGGTAAGCCAAGTGTTTATAAGCTGAAGACTTATATTTTTATTAGGTCGAAGGGCCTAGATGCTTAAGGCCATGAGCCTGATTTTTGTATATGTAAATACACATATCATTAATAAAATTACATTGTTGCGTGTAGACTGACCACAAAGAAAGTATTATGGGGGACTAAGCTCCACTAGGTGGGGTAAGGGAGGGGGCTAAGTGTTTAGGCCTAGGGGCTAATCTAGAGGGATTACCTCTAAGGGAATATTATTTTATTATTATTTCCTAAAGGCTAAGGTGGACATGATAGGTGTTGTCCTAAGTTCCTGGAAAAAAGGGGAACGAGTGTTAAGTGGAGCTCATGCATCTTCAAGAAGACATTTGTCAACTTGGGCGCATGCAGTTTATAGTTGGGAAAGACATCTCATTGGGGTTCCTCCCCCTCGCCATTCTCACAACCCTCACATGCTCGCAAGTCTACCACCCTACCCGATTCACCCACTGACTCACGTACTGAGACATCATCTCCATCGTCGACCTATGAACAAGCATGCACCATGTAACTTCCTGATTCGTGTTGTGTCTTAACTATTGGTCATTGCAGCCCATGCAGTTCCTTGACTGAGTGTGGCTTGCTGCCAGTGTCTGTTCTTTACTGAGCTTTGTTTTTTCCATCACCTTTTTGGGAACTAATTTAGAAGTTGGATAGAAGAAGTAGGTTGTCAGGCATGTGGTTTGAAGAGGCGGGTTGTCAGGCCCGCAAACTAAAGAAGATGGTTGTCAAGCCTGCAATAAACTCTCTCCAGGTGAGAGAGGTTGTTAGGGAAGTGATTTCCCAGAGGGATCCAAACTATAGCTATAGTGCTTGGAGAATTCTTTTTCGGCCTGTTGCTAAAGCCCTGGAAGGGAAGTGGGGCAGCCGAAGGACCGTTGAGCAGAGAAGGGGCACACTTCTTGGGGTAGGACATGCATGTGGGGAATGAGAGGTTGTAGGTTGTTAGTGTGAGTTGGCCCTGGGAGATAATCCTTCATGTTGACCTGTGTGACTTTCATGTTTCCCTTGCCAAGACTAGGAATCCCTATCCTGATGGAATTTAGTCCCAACTCGGGGGTGACCCACTGTTGAGTGTGATGAGCATCGTGGTCTAAGGCTGGGAGGTTCATGAAGGTCTACACACAATTGGTGGCATCTATTGAAAGATAAGTACCAAACCTTTGTTGATTGTGTGTTGTGTAATTGTACATGTGTTATAACTTGATGAGTAATACTTGGATATATCATTTATGTTGTATGTGTAGGCTTACTTTTATTTCTGCATTAATATGTGTATGGTCAGAATATGTCGTCTGTATGCATATATTGTCATCATGTTTTAATGATTATTTATGCATGAATAGTGGAATGAGAAAAATGTTATGGTTGTTAATTGGCATTAGATAAATATGCATGCATATAAAGTTACGAATTGGTATTAGAGCTAAGAGAGACATCCAAGAAGTGACGTTTCCCAGCCTGTTGGTGGTTGGGGACATTACAAAATGGTATCATAGCCATGGTTTCAACATTGATCCTGGATGGGCCATGTTAGTGGAAGATGACGAAAAAGTATTAAAAAATAATTGTTGTTGAAATGGACAAAACTCAGGTTCAGAACCCATGGTTTCTACTCGGATCTTGGATGGGCCAAGAATGAGAAATTTGACGCAGAAAGTCCATAGAATTTAGAGGTATAGAGTGTTAGAAGGGCATTGAAAGAATATGTGGACTGTGTTCAGAAACACAGGAGGTGTAACAAGTTTAATAAATGGCCACAGAGAAAGAAATCACAACATTCATGGTGTTGGGTCATTAGATCTAGGCGAGAGCGAGATAAGTCGTCAGATCAAGAGAATATTAAGTCATGACCACCATATCTCGTTGAAGGGAGATCGACAATGGGGAACCATTGCGGAAATCGCAAGAGAAATTAAAGCGTGAACAAGTTGAGACTTTGCAATCCATCAGGATCGTTGATCTTGCTAGATCAACAGATCAACGGTGGATATCGATACCACTACGGACAAGCATTTTTGCATTGCGGAGATCAAGAAGGAAATAAAAGCATGAGCAAGTTGATCTTCACGGTCCATTAAAACACGACTGTCGATCTTTCAAAGTGAGATAAGCGCCCAAAGGTTAAGCTGAGGTCACATCTCTCATTCACGTGTAGAGAAGACAGAGTGAACTTCGTGCAAGTCTTGTGCGTCGATCCAAGAAGGAGACACGTGTTAGAAGATCTTCTTGTTCAAGAGTTCGGCATTCAGGAGAAATGGAGTGTGCTTATGCGAAAACTCCCGAAGTATGGAGTTCATCTGGACTGTTCATCAAAAGGGACATGGGTCGATAGATCGACTTGTCCAGGAATTCAAAGTTCAAGAGAAACGCGATATGCTAAGGTGAAATCTCTCGAAGCCTGAAGCCTAAAGTCTCGAAGTGACGTGACTTGCTGACGTCACTAGGGATGACATGGACACATGGGATGTGTGCCACATGTCAGTGAGTTAAGAAGCTTTGTAAGATAGAAATGCAGTTAGAATGTGACATATATCACCCGCTTGATTGGACCACGTGTCAACTTCATGTGTCCTGCCATGTGGCGCTCCTGGAGGTGGCACAAGGTAATTAAACTTGGCAAAGAATTTAGCTGGATTGGGCCCGCATTAACATTGATCATGATCTATCAATATCAATGGTTGGGCGACATTGCAGAGATCGAAGTTGCATGGCAGATAATTCTACATGGTGGTCGTGCAATCCAAACCATAGTTTCCCAGAAGGGGTATGTGTCAGCGTGGGGACAATTGCAAAACGATCGACGGGTTACTCCAAAAACAAAAACCCATGTCCTCGCAATTTGGAAAAAGTATAAAGTTTGATGTGGCAGTGCAATATTAATTAGTTCAAGCACGAAAATTGTGGGCCACAATGGATGTGTGGCGTCATATCGTGAAGTCCGAAGACTTGACACTCCGGAAGAAATGATGCATGAAGGAATAGAAGGAATAAATTTCTGAAGCTCATATCCACATTAGATCAGAGCAAGGAATGTGGATCGTAGATCCGTCGTTATTCACACATTCTATAGTTCATTGTTCTGTGATTTTGGGACGCATGGAAAAAGGGAAAATTATGAAGCCCGAAGACCGAATTTTCAAGGCTCTGGATAAGCACCCAAATCATAAGCGTTGGGTCACATCCATGGTCCAATGCGAACCAAGGGTAGAAGAAAAAGGGGCTAACGCCTGAAAATTTGTTGCAAAACAGAGCAGGGCTTAAAGATCGAAGCCCGAGGGGTTCTTGACCGACCAAGACCCGCTGAAAATGGAATTCTATATTGCTTTTATTGAATCAGATTGGTTTATTCAGGAAAATTTTTAAAAGTCTATTAGCCTGACAAAAATTTGGTTGACTGCACATTTTGCAGAATTAACGATTGTTAGAACCGAACTGAATTGTCGCATAGTGCAGAGAAATGGGGGAGACATAGGGTGCTTACAGTTTGGAAAATGAAGATAGAGGAAGGGATGTTTATTTGGGAGTTGAAGGGGAAAATCCTAATGGGCATGGAGAAGAAATAAATAAAGAAGGAAACATGATGAAAATCATTAAAAGGTTTTAGAAAGATGTCCAAACTCACTGAGCAGATAACAAAAATCTCATGAAGTCTAGGAAGCAATAGGGATAATTCAACATAAATTTGATGCAGAGCCTGGAAAGAATAGAAAATAAATTGTATAAGGAGAGTGGTGCAAGCAAATCAGGAAGTCACAGAAGAACAAAAAGTGATAGTAGACATCACCAACACTCCCCAAGGCATTCCAATAAGAGAGTGCACAACAACTCAATTCTATCCCCTGTTATGAATCATAAGAGGTCGGGGGAGGATGAGCTATGAGGAGAAATGAAAAAATCAAACCTCCTACGTTTGATGGGGAGCACAAGAAGGATGAATATGTAGAGACATGGTTGTTGGGCATGAGAAAGTATTTTCAATTTCATATTTATTCTTCTCATGCAGAAGGAAGAATTTCCATCTATCAACTCAAAGGTAAGGCATCCATGTGGTGGGATCATCTTGTGCAGGTGCAACACATTAATGAGAAAAATGTTACTTGGAGGGAATTCATGAAGTATTTTGAAAATAAATACTTGACTAAGAGGTACTATGACAGTAAAATGAAAGAGTTCTTTGAAATCAAGCTAGGAAGTATGTCCATTGATGATTATGAACGAATGTTTTTAGAATTACTGAAGTATGTTTCTTTCATCAAGGATGAGACAGTCAATATTCATAGGTATTTGAGTTTGTTACCACCATCCATCAGTGACAAAATACAATATGATGATCCCAAAACATTGGAGGAGACCATAAGGTGAGCTAAGTGCCTATATTGTCAACAAAAAGCAAGGCCAACTTTCCAAAAAGCTTGGGAAGACAAGAAGAAATTCAAGATGGATCAGAGGAAGAAGGGAATTAAGCCACCATTCTTCAGAAATAATCCTCAGGGACAACCAACTTCTAAAGAACCCATAACTATTGAGATAGGTGGTCAAAGGCCAAGGAAACAACCTATTCAATGCTGGGGTTGTAAAGGTGATCATATGTTTATATATTGTCCTCATAGAAGTGACAAAGTGAGCGTTTTTCACAATTTTCAACAAGATGAAACAGTGGGGGACATGGGCAGAAATATACCAAGGATCTATGCAGCCTTGGACAACAAGCAAGCAGAGTATCAATCACATATGATTGAAGTGGAAGGTATGATCAACAACCAAACCATTACTATTTTAATTGATTCAGGATCTAGTCATAGTTATATAGATCCTAAGATGGTGGAAAGTTTGCAATTTACAAGAAACAAGCATGGAAAATCTTTGTTGGTGCAGCTGGCTACTGGATCCAAAACAAAATTCAATGAGATGGTCAAGTCATGTCTTATGGACATGAATGGAATGGGCACAAGGGTATATTTGAACATCTTTCCTTTAGGATCTTATGACTGCCTAATTGGTATGGATTGGTTATACCAACACCATGCCATCTTAGACCGTCGTAACAAGGCATTCACTTGCCTAGATGAGGAAGGAAATCAGAAAACAGTCCAAGGAATTCCTAGGGCAGTGACTATCAGAGAAATTTTAGCAATGCAGCTGAAGAAATGCTACAAGAAAGGATGTCAAATATTTGCAGGCCATATGGAGGAAGCATCTAAGGATAAGGTGCCAAATTTGGAGGATCATGCAGTCCTGGAAGATTTTGAAGATGTGTTCAAGGAGGTACTTGGACTACCCCCAAAGAGAGATATTGATTTCTCTATAAATTTAATGCCTGGAGCAGCTCCAGTGTCAAAGACTCCTTACAAAATGAGTACACCTAAACTTAAGGAGTTGCAAATGTAGCTTGAAGAACTTTTGAAGAAGGGGTATATATGCCCAAGTGTGTCACCTTAGGGTGACCCAGTCTTATTTTTTACAAAGAAAGATGGGACGTTGAGATTGTGCATCGAATTTAGACAATTGAATAAAGTAACTATAAAGAACAAGTATCATATGCCAAGGATTGATGACCTCTTTGATCAATTGAAGGATGAAAATATATTTTCAAAGATATATCTCAGTTCAGGATACCACCAGGTAAGGATTAAAGAGGAAGATATCAGCAAGAACGCCTTCAGGACAAGGTATGGTCATTATGAGTTCACATTGGTTCCAGTTGTTTTCATGTGCTTAATGAATGGTGTTTTCCGAGAATATTTAGACAAGTTTGTCATTGTCTTTTTAGATGACATCCTTGTATATTCCAAGTCAGAGGAAGAGCATGAGCATCATTTGAGGATGGTGTTGCAAGTGCCAAGAGGGCATCAATTGTATTCCAAATTGAGCAAGTGCTCATTTTATTAAAACATAATTCACTACTTGGGTCATATCATTTCAAAGGATGGAATAGCAGTGGACCCTAAAAAGATAGAAGCCATTAAAGGGTGGACAACACCTAAGAATGTGATAGAATTCATATCCTTCATGGGTCTAGCTGGTTACTATAGAAGGTTCATTGCAGGTTTTTCGATAATAGCTCACCCCATCACTTCCTTGCAAGGGAAGGGAAATAAATTTCAATGGATAGGAGAATGTGAAAGAAGATTCCAGCAATTGAAGCAATTGTTTACTAGTGCTCCAATTCCGAGGATTGCATATCCAAATGAAGACTTCATTTTATGCACAGATGCATGTAAGGAAGGATTGGGTGGAGTCCTCAGTCAAAATGGGTTTGTTGTATGTTATGAATCAAGAAAGTTGAAGGAAAATGAAAGGTTCTATTCCACTCATGATTTGGATTTGGTGGCCATAGTGCACACCTTGAAGAAGTGGAGGCACTACCTCATGATAAAGATGTTTGAGCTAAGGACAGACCATAATGGTCTGAAGTATTTGTTTCATCAGCCAACTCTAAATTCTAGGCGAAGCATATGGTTAGAGTTTCTTAGTGAATATGACTTTTATATAAAGCATATCAAGGGGAAAAAGAACAAAGTGGTTGATTCACTTAGCATAAGAGTGCATGAGTTGCATCCTACAGCCATTAGCATGTACCAATCAGATTTGAAGGATAGATTTATAGAGGCTGGAAAATCAGATTTGCAATACATGGAATTGGTAACAAAATTGCAGTAAGGTAAAATGAAGCAGAAGGTTGAGGATTATAAATTGGGAATTGATGGAATCCTCTTATACAGAAACAGAGTTTATGTACCCAACTCTTCTAAATTGAGGAGTGCCATTTTAAAAGAATTGCACAATGTACCTTATGCAGGACACCCAGTGTTGGCACAGGGGTAGACCCAGGGTTCAACGCTACAACAGCGCACCATAAAAACCCTAACTACCGGCCCTTTCGGCAACACCTACGAAGCAGATGAAGTCTCACCCGAGGTAGAGGCGGGGGTAGTTGCAGGACTCCAGTGTCTGCAACCTTATCTGGGACATGGATCTATGATTCTAACACTTAACAGAACACTCAACAATTAACATTCATCAATATCCAATCTTAGTTATAGTGCAATTAAACCCTAATTATAGAGTATCACAGTATTCATTAATATCTAAGGTATTTAAGCACTAAGAATATGTACATAAGTCAGATTTAACATCCATCCATATTATTAAACACTAAGCATCAACAGATCTATCTATAATTTATCTATATTAAAGCACTAAGCAAGTAAACACATAAACACATCAATACATCGCACAAAGCATAACAACACAACATGTACGTGGTTCACCCGCACCCTGGGGCTACATCCACCAACTCTTCTCTTCTTTATTATATTTGGTCAAGCTTCTTGCAGGCACATAGCATCCAAGTTCTACTCTGCAGAAGATAGGATATCTGCGCGTACTTCGCCAGATCCTCCTTCTTCTAGATAGGGTACAACACCAAGCCTTCACATAGTCTCTTACAGTTACTTGCACGAGCCTTGCAAGCCTCACACAGTATGCACAAATAACTTACAATTCTTGATCACATAGATCGAACTCTAGAACTTAGCACACCGGCCTACTAGGTCTCTCTCTTCTCTCTTCTTACATCGCTTAGCTACTTATTTATACATTACAAAATAGGCCTAAGCATGGGTAAACCCATGGACCATCATCTCATGCCCATTACATAATCCCAAATCCCAAAAAGGGCCCTAAAAGGGGCCGAGATCCTGCGATCTCTGGTTCGTCTTATGCTCCGCCTTCAACAACCTGTCGAAGTCCCAAAATTAGGTCAAACATGACCAAGAATCCTCAAAACTTGGTCAAGGGCCAATATCCCCCCAACATTCACCTGTGACTCATCTCGAGTCACTCTGATCTGACTAGTTCTGCTTCAAAATCCTCAAGCTTGGCTCGAGCTACTTCGACTTGTTGTTGTGCCATGGCCTCTTGTTTAGCAAACTCTTGTATGAATTCTTCGTTGACAAGTCCCTCTAGGCATTGTTCAGCTGCAGTGATGACTTGCTCTAGTCCTACTCCTCAGCCTTCGATCTATGTGAATATTTGGTAAGCCTCATGCTGTACAGGTTGGAGCCTCTGAGTTACTTCCATAACTATGCTCTGAATAATGTGGACCTACTGTTGGGTAGTGCGCTGCTCATGGGATCGCTTCATTCTTTCCACAGCTGACAGGGGCTTCAACTGCGCCTGTATTGTCTCTACTTGCTGCTTTGCTTCCTATAGATGTGAGTCCAGTGCCTTCAATTCTAGATTCTCAGTGAGTCACTCATACGTCTGGGCACTACGATCACTCAGTTGCTTGCATTCCATGGCAAGGACTTTGAGTCTTTCAACTGCGCTTTGAGTAGTTGCTTCTCTTTGATCCCTTACATCCTACGGGGTTTCAGGTAGGGTGCGGAGCTCTAAGTATGCTATTCATTGTTGTGTATGTTGGATATCTTCTGCGAGATTCTCTACTTGATGCATGGCTCATTCTTCTACCCGTGGTTCTAATCTTGTCATAGAGTGGAGTGCTCTGTTGACTGCTTCTTTCACTTCGAGTTGCTCTGCGAGCAAATATTCTTTTTCTTTTTGCATTTGTGCTTTCTCTTCTTCAAACTTTGCCTGGAGAGCAACCTTCTCCTTTTCTGCAAGTCAATTTTGTTCTATGAGTACTCCTTGCATTTGATTCAAGGCCTGGGTGGCTTGTTTTGTGTATTCTTGTGCACGACGAAGGCGAGCTTCGACCACATCAGCTAGTCGGTGGAGTTGGGCTGGCTCATCTCCCAACTCTAGTTCTCCTGATGGCAGGGGTGCATCGGACACTACGCGGCTGGGTTGAAGGGCCTGTTGTACCCCTCAGAGGTCAACCTTAATTATTTCATACATTTCCTCCTGCTTAGCTTCTTGTTTCTCTACGATTTCCAGCAAAGCGTCGTTTAGGGCTGCTATGATGAAGTCAAAATCATCAGTAGGGAGCACAGTCTTCATCTTGGTCATGGTGGCTCTGGATTTCTTCTGGGAAGAAGGTTTCGGGGGAGAAACCTT
>JASDQU010739396.1:13542-25001 GCA_032191745.1 Picea mariana | reverse complement strand
CCAATTATGGATTGTGCTACCAAGGAAGACCAGGATTGGACAAAGTGGTTGACATACATGGCTTTGTTGATGAAGATTGGACTGGAGATCTAGATCGTAGAAGATCTACAAGTGGGTATGTGTTTAACCTATTTGGAGGAGCAATCAGTTGGATGAGAAAAAGAAGGGTTGTAGTGGCACTCTCAACTACAAAAGTTGAACACATGGCAGCCACTCATGCAAGCAAGGAAGTAGTCTTTGACTCAAAAGGTTGACACTTTGAAGAATGTTGTAGATTTATTGACAAAGTTCGTGAGCATAGAAACTTTCTCCTGGTGTGGAGTAACAATGGGCATTAATGCCCTAGGTTGTTGACTATATAACCCTGTGGACCCCTAAATGAAAATAAGACAACAAGTGGGAGAATATTGGGTATATGTTATATTCTTTGCATGTGTATGTGGGCGTGTCAAGTTCGACAATTGCGTCTGACGATCCCTCTAGTAGTGCTCTTTGTGATGTGTGCGTTGGGCGCTTCCTAGGGGGGTCCCAGGGGGGGTCAGGTATGGGCCCCCCTGGTTACATGCAATGTTTGGCACCTGGCGGTAGCTTGGGGCAGTGCCCCGAAATTTTTTTTGGGTTGTTTTTTTTATTTTTAGCGGATTTTGCTATTTTTAGCGGTTTTCTAAATTAATCTCGGATTAAGGGATTATGGTTTTGGTATATATGGAATACCTAAAAACATTTTATATATTGTATGGTGAATGGTGACATTTGATATAATGAAAATAAGAAAGGTTTTCCCTAATTGAGGGTTTCCAGTATAAATCTATGTGTGCTATGTGTATGAGCCATTGATTAATTTCTATTTTGCTTGAGAATCTATATGCATTTCTTTACATCACACGTTTAAAACTTACAATAATAAGTAAAAGACAAGCAAGCAGAGGATACCCCCAAATATTCAATTTCATTATCGTCATAGTTTACTCAGTGGACCTTGTAATTACATACTATTTATACTAATATACATATCTTTGCATTCTCAATAAAACGCAAGGGAGAGTTTTACAAGCATAACACAAAAAAGGGGACAAAGGAAACTTATCTATTTGAAAATATTGGCTAGATCGACTGAATATGGGTGAAGGCCTTTCCACCCAACCATACACTCAGTTGTTCTCAAACTATGCACTATGGCCACTCCCATGCCAAGCCATGATACTACCAGGGAAATAATTCTGAGGATTCTCAAGACAAATTGGTAAGTGAAGGCCACTCCTCTTCACACTACCTCTGGTAGATAATTCCTCACACCCACATATCCTAGGCCTTTTCGAGGTTTCCTATATTCCCTATTAGCATCAAGCTCACAGACTCCTCATCTCAAGCCACGTTCTTGGAATCTCAGGCCATCCTGCATACTATTTCATTCTCCTCATAGTTTTTTTCCTGGACCAGATCCTCATGCTCCCCCATGCACCTATGTATTTTCCCCTTCCTCCCCTAAAGGTTTTGTGCCTATCCTTCCTTCTTCTATCAGAAGGAACTCGTGGTTCAACTAGAAACTAGGTGATGGTACTTTGTTGTACCTCTAGCTGACAAATTTTGTTTTCCTACCCATCTCTTTCATACTTCCATTCATTAAGGGTGGTTGGTTTCCCAACTCCCAATCCTCCCTCATTAACTGACTTGCTTTGAGATCAAGAAAAAAAAGTAAATAACTTATTATTTCCAACATAATAACTCAACAAGATGCTTGGGTTCTCTTAGCATGATGAACCATTTCCTCTAATGGTATCATGGATAGTACTCAAGGCTTCACCCATTAGTCATTTGTTTGTATTTTACATTACCCATTTACCTTTACATCGTTTACAAGACATAACATGGAAATACTATCTCCATGATGAGATAAACCATTACTAACAATAGTTAATTTCAATTAATTCATGGCGGTTAGAATTGAGGTGTTACATCCCTTCCCCCTTAAATAGGAACATTGTCCTCTATGTTCTCTACATCTAAACAACACTTGCCACACTTTCATATTTCCACCACCTCAACAATGTACCCCTTTTTCCTCACATTCTGGTCTATTTAGAGATCCTTGGAGTTTTAACACATTCCTACAACAAACATGAAGCAACATGCATATTAAAACCAATTACAATGAATAAACACCCATTCTTGTTCATAATTTAGGAGGAAAGGATTCATTTCAATGCAATACTTATTTGTGCACTTCATGGATCTACATCCATGTGGCTACCACATTTAATCAGCTCACTATTTTCCTTGGCATATCCACTATTCTCATGATCCCAACTAACATGTAATATGAATCATTCAAGCCTCCTCTTCTTTGCAGTCACTCACCCTACAAGCTCAAGCAACCCCTTCTCTATTACACATTCCCTTAGGAGATCCATCATTTTCCAAGGCTTCCTCACACATGAAGAGTTTAGAGACTTATAGAGTCTTACATCTAAGGCATCCCTTTGGCTTGTTCTAACATATCATATCTCATTTCAATGGTGATCATGGAATATAGGATCTTCATGTTCCAACATCAACCTTTCCCATGCTTTTCCAATTCGACGGTGTTGGTGCGCAATGGGTAGAACCAGGTTGAATCATCAATATACCAAAAAAACCCTTAGACACTGGCCTTTTCGGCATCACTTGCAAGAAAGTGAAATTTCACCTGAAGCATCTAGAGTGGCTGCAGAAACCAAGGTTCTACATTGATGAGGGGAAACATACTCATACTAGGCACTATCCATTCATTTACAGTATGTGCAGTCTATGTTACTTAACATTTGATATTCATTCGTTATACCCTATGTGAAAAACTACTTTTCTTGACATCCATTCATTCATAATTAACTTAGTGCACATAACCATAACAACATACATCAGTGGCATAATCATAATACTAAACAACTATCATCATTGCGCAATTATAGCAAATACCATAAGAATAACACACAAACACATCACGACACAAGGTTTTAACATGGTTCAACCCAACTGGGCTATGTCCATAATGACTGGCTTCTTATTTTATTTATTGAAATCTCCTTATAGCTATGCATTGTGCTTACAAAAATATGCAACAATAACTATTACTCAAACCTTCCCCAGTCATTCTATTGTAGTGCAAGCATCACTCCCCATTCATACCTCAAAATTTCTTCCAAAGAAATTCACACCAAAAACACTCACTCATACACGCACATCACCCATTCTACCCAAAAACCCATTACAATTTATAGTTTTACAAAAGGGATAAGCCCATAACAATGTGGAAAAAATGTCCCAAAATCCTAATTACTTTCTTTCTTTTGCATGTTGACTCCCAAACCTACTTCAACTGCTTTATGTGTACATTGCTCTTTAGCCAAAACGTCACACAATCATTTCTTGTGTGATTCCCAAGACTTACCCAAAATGCATGTCCAACAAGCCCCCAACACTAACATGTAGCTCGTCCCGACCCACTCAATCCTTCTTCCAATTTTCCATGAACTTTTGGAATGTCTCCTTTGTTTTAATGGCCTGCTCCTTTACCTTTGTCTCATTCTGGAAAATGGTGATGATTGTTTCATTAGTAACCCAAGCCTACATATTCTCGACATTTTCTTTGAATATTTGTTTGACTATACCTCGAGTGGCTGCTAAGTCTGTTTTCATCCTATAAGATTCTTCTTATAGTACTTCAATATTTTGCATGTGAGCCTTCTGCTCTGCCCTTAGTTGATTCATTTTTTAATGCAACTTTCTATTCTCGTCCATTGTCATTACCACCTATGCTTTCGGTAATATACCCATTACTACTTTTAACTTGTGTTCCTTTTCATGTGCAACCTGTATCTTTTGGTTGATCTCTTGTATCTCCTTATCTTAGGTTAGTTGTGTCCAAACGCCTATGCTTTCTGCATAGAGCTCAGCAAATTCTACCTCTACGTTCTTTATGCTCTCCAAAATTGTGGTCACTGTATATTCCCTTTTTTCCCTTTCTTATGGAAGAGTACTTGGTGTTATGAGCACTTCCAAGTCAACTATATGTGCGTGGAAGCCCTAAATAACCTTTCTTATCTTTATAACTTGTTATTCAACTAGGGCCTCCATCTCTGTCCAAGCCTTTGGGATTTATTTGTAGACCTTCTCAAATTCTTGCAGCATATTTTCGACCTTTTGCATGGCCTCATCCCCCTCCTACTTGACTTTGTTGTATTCCATATCCAGGGCTACATTATTTGTCGTAAACTTAATTGATTTGTTAGATGTCTTTTCTGCGTGTGAGTTCATCTCTTGCATTATGCTAGTGTTCAATTCTTGCAACACATTTGTTGAAAGTTGAGATAAGACTAAGTCAATGTGACATAGTGCCCTTGCATGTTCCTACATATCAAGTGTGGGGAACTCTAACACCCCTATTTCTAACTTGATCAATCAACATTCTCCTGGTACTGCTAATGACTGAGAGATTGGTAGCTCTGCCTCCCCATTATTTGTAGTATTGGTTGTTTGTTCATCCTCTATATGTCACACTAGCACGATGTTTTCTACTTATAGCAATTGGCGCAACTTGGTCATCTTCTCCTGCATATTTCTGTGCATTTCTTCATGTTGTTATGTCTCACACTAAAACACATCATATATGACCTTTTTCACTTGATTGATGATATTTTCCAAGTATTCCTATGTCAAGGCTTGGATGGCCACTTCCTTTATGGATTTCTTCTTTGTACATTGTGGCATGGATTGTCATGTCTTCGATTCTTTCCACTTCCTATCTTTGCATGGTGTTGTCTTCTTGGTTGTTTCCTATGTCCCCTTTCTTCTTTCTTGTACTTCGACTCCTTCTTCTTGATCATCATATATCTCTTGTATTTGTGGGTTTTGTCTCTTAGAGGGCCCTATTTATGTTGGTGGAATATTCCACTCGTCATCCCAATCAACCATAATATGTCCCATATCATCATTAGTTAATCTATCATGTGTGGGAAGCCATTGTTGATTCAGGTCCTTTTTCTCTTGTACATACATATGGTGGCTCCCTGCCTTAAATCGTGCCATTTCCTTATATGCGTCAACCACCTGTGGTAGTAGGCGCAGTGTCCTCTCGATGTTGTCCTTAATGATTTCTTTATAAATATAAAAGGAAACGTTGTTTTCCATCTATCGCACCTTGTGTGTAGTATACCATAAGTTTTGATATTGTGCAGCAATACATGGCGTATCCTTGACTCCCAAAAATGGTGTCTCATCTGGATCCCTCCATGTTGATGGTGCAATTAGAATGAGTAACCAGGCATAGTGGAAATCAGTACCTTTATCCTACGCCTCTTCATAATCAATCAGGAAATGGTTTAGTAATAATGTCACCCAGTTCATATGAATTCCCTCGACACAAATTTCAACTTCCTTTATGACTATTGTTGGGACTTGGTCTTTTCTACACTTTCTTAACAACTTAAAAGTTAAGAATTGCATCGTGAACCTTACTATTAGGTCGTATATTCTTATGACATCTAAATCGTGTTGTCCTCGAAATGTATGGAACTTCTCCTTCATGCTCTCAGATAGAATCTTTTCATTCTTCTTGTCGAAGAACAACAATGAGGGGTCCTCCCCTTGCGACGGAAGACAGATAATGCACACGATGAAGTCAGTGTTAATGGAGACTAGCCTATCAAGCCACAAGTATCCCTCGTTCATGCAACTCAGCAATGTTTTGACACAGGAATTAATATTTGGGCTCCTCCCAAAGTGTCATATGTCAAACAGGTTCAGAATACCTACTTTATGCAACCCCATCGCACAAATTTGTGGCTCTATGACTATCATCTGTGTCCTAGAGATAATGTATTTCTTCAAATAATTTTTTGGCACTAACTCTGGAAATTGATTCTCATTCATAATTTTGTGGTCGACATACTTTAAACCGGGTTGTTAGCACCAGGATTTGTTCTTAGATCGATTTAAGAACAAGCCTAGTACCCATCAGAATATAAATAATTAAAACAATTTTATGCTTGAGTGGATCAGAAATAGTGACTAAGAAAGGGAGAGGGAAGCAAAATGAATGTAAATCAATGTGATACCATTGGGCATGGAGTCCTTTACAAACATTAAAAACCAGAGGAAATCAAGCCAAATTCTAGACAAAATATTTTTTTTATGGAAGGTAGAAGAATTAGGAAACATGTATGAACTATAATAAGACTTATCCAAGATCGTTTATACATTCATGATATTGAATATCCATTCAATAGAAATATTTCTTGATAATGAACATAAAATTTTAAATGATACAAATGAATCAAAGGAAGATGAAATGAATCCTTCATTACTTTAAGATTATCTAATTCATATGCAAAAGTTGATCCTCAACTGTTGCAACTCAGTCAATCAGAAAGAAAAGATGATGAAATGAGAAACAAAAGATACACATACTGATAATTTAACTTTCAGGAATCTCTAGTTAGAATTGTTGGATTATTGAGAGGGGTGTGAATTAGTAATAGAGCAATCTAATCATTTTTAACCATATAATGCAAGTTTTATATCAATGTAGCATTATCATCCAATATTTCCAGAGTAAATAAACAATGAACAATCATACACATACACAGTACACCAGCGTTTTTACGTGGAAACCCAAAGAGGGACAAAACCACATAATGTTTTTTCTTATATGTCTTGAAGAATTACATTCATTGGAAGCACCAACTTCCTTTGTTTTCGAGTTGCAACTGGAAGGAGGCTCCAACCCCCTAGTTTCTCAGGCTACAAACTAAGGGAAGCTACAACTCCCCAATTCTCTGGCTACAACCAGAAGGAGGCTACAACCCCTGATGTTCTTCGGCTACAACTGGAAGGTGGCTACAACCACATATCCTTAACCCATCCAATTTCTCTAGCGTATAAGTAGAATGATGGAACCACTATCACACTATAACTGTGAGATATATTGTTGTAAACTTGTACCAATAAACCCGCACCAAACAACATGTACCAATAACCTAAACCATGTATCAACCATGCATCAATCTGTACCTCAACCTGTAATCAACATGTACCATAAACAAATGCATCAACCATGCACCAACCTGTACCAAACAAACTGTAATAAAATTGTACCATAAACAAGTGCAACAACCATGCACCAAACTGTACCTCAAACTACAAACCTCCCTCAACATTAACAACAAGAGACTAGCATTTTCATCAAACTTTACTTTAGTCTCACATGACTAGTTTTGGATTAGTCAACAACCCTAACTTGAAATAATCATAATTATGTACTTGTAATGAATAAAGATCTGAAAATATTGCACAATGTTCTTTAGTGTGTCTTATGCAATTCCTCCATGTGTCACTAATTGGAACCTCTCAGAAAAGGAGTTATAGAAAAAATGGCATACCTTGTTTAATTATGGCTTATTCTAGAGAGAGAACTTGTAGAGAGTGCCTCGCACAGAATATTTGTTGTATGGATCTAAAAATGTTACACAGAATACTAAATAATGTACTCTAACCAACACAGTTTTTCTTACTAAATTTGGATCTGTTATGAAGAAGTTATGATGTTTTTACCTAAAACACTTGTTTTAGACTAGTTTCAGAACTAGCCAAAAACCCTATTTTTCCACGGAGTGTAACTCCACAAATACAACGACCCACAAGATTAAATTCATACCACAACTATTTGGATATGTTTTCTCAATGGCCTCTCAATTTCACAGTCTGAGTCATTCTAGAAAAAAAGTTATTTCAGAAATGGTGAGATGACCTGTAAATAACATACCTTTGAAAACATCATCAAAAGAATTTATCGTCCCTTGAATTTCGACATTCTTTACTTCACCTTCCCTCTGAAATTTGGCTTAGATATCCTTTGGTTACCTCATTCACCTGTAGATATTCAATATTCTCAAGTGTGATTAAAATGAGAGATCCTTGCCTCGTATTTATACTCTCCAAGTAGCTTCCTTAGAAGCATCTTCTAGGCCACTTTGTCCACATAGCCACTTTGTCTACATAGTCACCTATGTCCAACTTTGCCCAAATTTCCACTTGTCCATGTATCCAATATCCACTTGACCACTTAACCCATTTTTCTCATTTTAGGGTTAACCTTCTTATAACGAATTTCCATAATTAGAAATTTCTTCATTTACTTTATTGTTTAAATAATCATCCTTGACTTTGTCACTTCACTTTATTATTCAAATAATCCTCTTTGATTTTGTCACTTCACTTTATTATTTAAATAATCCTCTTTGACTTTGTCACTTCACTTTATTATTTAAATAATATTCTTTGACTTTGTCACTTCACTTTATTATTTAAATAATCCTCTTTGACTTTTCCACTTCACTTTATTATTTAAATAATTTCTTCTTTGCAAGCACTTTGACTTCTTTGACCTTTTGGGATTTCAAGCCAATCATATGAGGGTCCTTCAACTTCGTAAGGCCATAACTCTCAAACCGTGAGGATTTATGTGATGTTCCACATACCACCGGAAATGGCATGACATGTACTATCCATATAGAATAGTATTACCTACAAATAAATCAAAACTCATACAATTATACATCAAACAAAATTGGGTCCATCACCCAAACATTTGTGCTACCGGAATTCACTATCGGACTTTCTTCAAGGGTTGACATCAATGAAAACGAACCCAAATAATCAATAATATCCTCCTTTTTCATTGATGGCAACACTCTGATGCAATACTGAAATCATATCACTCATGCTCCCCCTGGAACCATGCCTGCATCTCTGTGACCGACACTCCCCCTGGAACTATGTCTTTGTCCTATGCATCTGATCAATCTCTCCCCCTTTTTCATCAATGTCAAAGGTATCTTTCCATTCGGGGCTGCTCCCCTTAACTGACTCGTCTAATCTCCCAACCTGAAATGTCATCTTTATGGTGCTTCCTCGTGTACATCTAAGGCATATAAGATAAGCATTCAAAAGAATTCATTTTGGAGTAGAAATAACTCTGAGTCTCTGGCGAAGATACTCAAAGGATTCCCGTGGAAGCGTTTTTGTAAATATGTCTGCCACTTGTTCTTTTGTGCCCAGATATTCAACTCTAATGTTATTTTCTGCAACTTGTTCCTGTAGAAAGTGATACTTTATTAGAATGTGCTTCGTCTTGGAGTGCATCACCGGGTTCTTTGAGATACTGATGGCGCTTGTATTATCACAATAGATTGGAATGGCCTCATCATACTCAACTTGTATATCTGTCAGAGTTTGTTTCATCCATAGAACCTGTGTACAACATGTTGTTGTTGCAATATACTTTGCCTCTATTGTATATAAAGATATTTCTTTCTTAGCCATGATGCTAAACACTCAGCCAAGTAGAACGTTGTTCCACTGGTGCTTCGTCAGTCATCAATGAAACCTTCCCAATCTTCATCTGTGTAGGCAATAAGTGATATATCCTTTCCTTTTGGATACCATAATCCAAACTCTTATGTTCCTTTGAGATATCTAAAAATCCTCTTCACTACTAATACATGGGATTCCTTTGGTGGTGCTTGAAATCGTGCCACTCTTCCAACTGCTTGCATTACATCTAGTCTAGATGTTGTCACATATAGTAGGCTATCAATCATTGGCATGTATTTCCTCTGATCTGTAGACTTTGAATCATCATATTTGCTCAACTTGCAAATGGTTTGCATCAGAGTGATAATTGGTTTGCAATCTTCCATTATGAACCTCTTTAGCATTTCTCTGATATACTTGGTTTTAGAAATAAAAATTCCTTGGTTTCTTTGACGTATCTGAAGACCTAGAAAGAAATATAGTTCTCCAAGTAATGCCATTTCAAAAATAATATCATCAACATAAACTTCAATTAATAAAATACTTTCTTGAGTTACCTTGATGTAGAGGTTCTTGTCTTCACTTCCTTTTCTAAACCCTGTCTGTTGTAGATATTTATCTAGTCTAGAGTACCATGCTCTAGGAGCTTGTTTTAGACCATACAAGGCCTTCTTTAGATTACACACATAATCTGAGTTCTCTGAAAAAGGAAATCCTTATGGTTGTTGAATGTAGACTTCTTCTTCAATCTCCCCATTAAGAAAAGTTGGTTTTACATCCATATGATACACTTTAATACTTTTGGAGCATGTTGTTGGACACACCAACTACATTGAGATGGGGGGTGAACAGTGTAGGGCTCTTTTTCCCAAAACTTCCCCTTCACAAAACTCATTAGTTAGAAATCACCATTTAATCATTACTTATTGTTGTCATTTATAACCAGTTAAATGTGAACATACATCAGCAACATATCATCAATAAACCATCACCACAAGGAACACAAGATGTATGTACAATTTTTTTTTTATTATGGACTACAATCGTTGGGTTTATGAGCAACAATTGAATAGACTACAACTCTACAACAGAACCATCTCTATAATTTAAGACTCAGCTTAAACCCTCAGCACCAACTGAAATGAGGCAACAATCCTCAACAGATATCAATATGTCAACAGGTATGCAAACTGTCGGTAGTGCAGCACGCGTATGTATGTGCCCTACCAGTAGTACAACTCGTGTATGTACACATCCTTTCTGTACTACAGCCTGCGTATCACATCTAAGTTACTTAGGGTTTTCTCTTCAATATCAACTCAGATCCTCTACAACCTTCAATCACATTCTCTTATGTCTTTGACTGTCCAATCTGACCCATAACCAATCACAACACATCCAAGCTCTCTGACAACTTACTCGTTCTCCTCAACCATAAAATATGAATTCTACTCAATTATGTATAAGAAAACAACATAATATAACAATCATATCAGTATTGAATCATAAGATTTTTTCTCACTCCATCAACCAACACAAACCACATCACAAAAACCATACCAAGAATTCCTTAAGCATTCACTACATAACAAGCAAGAGTATCCATCAAGACAACAATGTAACCATACCAGAATTTATATGGCAGATCTGAGCCGATAGAATGCATATTTGGAATTTTCTTAAGTCTCCAAGAGCCTGTCATCATCTCAACCATATGTCTTCATGACTTCATTCACTATACGTTCCTTGTCCTCATTTATCCCGCGTATGTATGCGCCCTGGCTCACTACAGCCCATGTATACCTCATAAACTAGGGTTTCTGAACTTCCAAGTATTTTTCCATCATGATCTCAGACTTACTGAAACCTTGATGCATCCATGAGATCCTTTAGATCTCCTCTCTCACAGAATATATCTTCAATACATGCTCAAGAGATACACACAAGAGATATTTTTCACAAGAGACCCTTGCCTCTTATTTATACTCTCCAAGTAGCTTCCTTAGAAACTAGGGTTTCTAAACTTCCAAGTATTTTTCCATCATGATCTCAAAATTACTAAAACCTTGATGCATCCATGAGATCCTTCAGATATCCTCTCTCACAGAATA
>JASDQU010739395.1:146404-157631 GCA_032191745.1 Picea mariana | reverse complement strand
AAGCAGCACCAGTGAAGGATTGTAGCACATAAACAAAAACACACTTTCTATTTGAACAAGTAATCACTCGATTTGGGTGCCCACGAGTTTTGATGAGTGACCAAGGCACACAATTCATAAAAAACACTATTAGCGCTATGATTGAAGAGTTTGAATTCCATCAATAGAAAAGTACACCATATCACCCATAGGCAAATGACACAGGAGAGGCCTTCAACAAAATTCTTGAGAATGCACTGACAAAGATCTGTAATGTCAACAGGGATGATTGGGACCTTAAAATACCAGTAGTATTTGTGGCCTACAAGATGACGTGAAAGAAATTGACAAGAAACATGCCATTTAAACTGGTATATGGTCAAGAAGTAGTGGTTCCATTAGAATTTTTGGTACCCAGTTTGCGCGTAGCAGCAATCACACACATGATGGATCAAAGCACAGTACAAGAGAGAATAAACCAGTTAATGACCATGGAGGAAGATCGGATCTTATTAGGGTTCCACCAACAAGTTCATAAAGAAAGGGATAAATCTTGGCATGACAAACACATCAAGAAGAAAACTTTCAAGGAGGGAGATTTAGTGTTGAGGTATGACAACAAATCCATTCAACACCTAGGAAAACTTAGAATGCACTGGCTAGGACCATACAAAGTAAAAACTATCACAGATGGAGGAGTTGTATAGTTGAAAGACTTAGTAGGCACAGAAATTAGAGGGATGATCAACAGAATCTGACTGAAGCTGTACAAGGACAGTCGACAATCCACTACTTGAAAAATCACCGCGTAGTAAAAAACAACAACAACAACAACAACAACAACAAAAAAAACAAAAATAGGATATTAAATGGTATGAACAGAGGTACAATGCGTTGGAGGAAGAAGGAGCATGAACACTTAGGAATACAAACTTGGCGAGGACAAGGCCAATGACCAAGTCACCATGGAAACAAGCGGGAAAAGTAAAGATGACAAAAGAAGTATGAAACAACGGAGTTATGTGGAATTGTCTGATGGAAAGGACTGACGGGATGCCGCATTAATCATGCCAACTGTAGATGGAAAGGGAGAGTAATGGAAAGTACAAAGGAATCAAAGGTGCATTGAATCCAAAATAAAGGTAGTGTCTTCGACAAGCTTCACGCTATGCCCATACAACGCACGGACGCGGGAGAAAAGAGTCTATTTGCGAAAAGAGAACAAACAGAGAGTGATAGAGGTTAAGGAGTAAAAAGCAGAGTTAACAAAGGGCACAGAGACCATTCAGACTCAACAAATGTTCGAAAATCACCACCATGGTACCATCAAAGCAAGCAGAAGCAAGCCAAACTGCCAGAAAACCTAGAGTTAGAACCAGAGAAGAGGTACAATTCAAAGAAGGAGAACAACAGCCACCGGAGATCATCAATGTCGACGAAATGCCATCCCTAGACACAACACCGGTGAACCCCACACCTGTGGTGGAAGAAACCCAACAACCATCAGCGGAGGGTATGAATGTAGATATGTCAGCAGAGGCACAAGAGCAATAAAATCAGGACGCATAAAACCTGAAGGAGGCACAACTAGAGAACATCGAAGCAACTCCAAGAGTTAATGGAACGACGATGAATCAGGAAGTAGCAGTTGAGCCAAACGAGTCTCAAATGACCATGTCAGACCACCCACCAGAACGAACAATAGAAGATGTCATGGGCTGGCCGAAATGGTATTCTAAAGTACAAACGATGGCCGCTGGAAGCTCGAGCCAACCACCACCAAAGATAGACAAGCAACAGGTACCTAGGTCACCTCGCAAGCAACCTGTCACAACCATTGTTTTTTCGCATATATAGATGGGGTACAGGTGAAACCAGACTTGTTGGGTCATACCGACAAGATAAAATAATCGGACCACGATGTAGAAGACATGGTAAAGTTTCTGGAATTCGCAAAGAGGGTATGCTTATAGACTGTGAGCATAAATGAAGTTGGGGAACCAGTTGATCAACCACTCCAGTGGGCAATAGGGTTGGAAAAAGCAGGCATTTTAGGTCTACTAGACCTACCACACTTTGGTAGAGAACAATACACAACTAGTTGTGTCAAACAATTGATTGCGGTCACACATGGCGAGGATATATGGTTGGACAAGATCGTCTCGATAGACGTAGAGCTTATTGTGAACATTACAGGTTTTCCATCCCGAGGCATGGATCCCATGCAATTCCTCGACAATAAGGAAAAGGAGAAAGAACTTGTGGAGGAGATGAAGAAGAAATATGGTATGGATATGGGGACGTGAGGAATCATCATCAATAGGATCAATGATGTCGCAACAAAAATGGCCGCAAAAATCTTGGCCAACAAGCTGCTAAGGAAATGCCGTAGAGGGGAAGTCCAGGCTGGGGTTGTCACGGCCGCAACATAATGTACTGAGGGCACCACAATGGGTTGGGAACCCTATCTGTTAAATTTATTTTTGGATGATTGAAAGGATGTGCAATATTTTAGAACAAAATTTCATTACTCATGGTTTCTCATGCTAATTTCCTTTATGGGATGGAGGGAACTGAGATATGTCTCTTTCGCTACTAGACCCAAACTAAATCAGGGAGCCACATATCTATTGATGGGCCCCACATCCAACGTCAGGCCCAAAAATATGAACGGATCCATATTCGAAGGATACCTCTGTGACCTATAGGAGGCCATGTCCAACATGTGGATAATAACACCACAGGTTGTTGCACAGTATCGAGATATTTCCAACTTCAAGGCCACGCGACATGCAATATGGATATAGGTGCGGAAGGATCCCAATAAGTAGTGGCTACAAATGCGCTACTGTATCATGGAGGGAGAAATTGACATGGTTATCAAAGACTAGGAAGACAAGTGGAAGATTCTAGTCCTCACCCAATACTTACTGAAAAGGATAGAAGAAGAGGAGGTAGAGCAGGGAGAAACACAACCTCAAGAAGTCCCAGTTCCCAAGAAATGAAGGACGGGCCAGACAAAGACAAATAAAACAAATGAAGGGACAACTAAGAAGGGGACCCATAAGGGGAAGAAAAATAATATGTATTTGGCCAAGGAACAACATAAACATGCCGAGGCCGCAGAAGGGACTACACCAAGTCCCAATCCCCAAGAGCCAAGCCTTAGTAAGAGACCAACTATTGAGATGAGGGGCATGCACAAAGATATGAAGGTGCAAAGAACACCTCCAAGTTACACGATCATGGAAGATTATTCATAGATGATAGCCCGAATGGTTCAGGATTGTATATCCGAGGATTTTGACAATGTTGTGCACCACAAGGACAAAATTCAAGAGGAGATGGAATATATGCGATAGTTCCTCAAACAGATCAGGGAAGCACAGACAATGGGCAGCAGCATGGGAAGAGGGCCATCAACATCGTAGACAAGAGAAATATTGGAAGAAGGAGAGTGAGATACAGTCCATACAATACCACAACCGAACGCAACATTCCACATTACATCGAGTATGTTGCGCATGGACGAGATTGTGTGGAAGACACCCCTAAAAGACTTAGCTCAAATCCAACTGGTATTGTCACGGATACCATCCAAGGCTCTACACAAATTATAGGTTAGCATTACCGAAGAGGTACAGTCTTGTGCACACACAGACTTAGCCGAATTACAATAGGAAATGAATAAGTGGGATGCGCTGGAAATAATATGCGAGCAGGTTAATTTCAAGACCATAGAGGAAATGGAGCGCATGAATATATTGGAATGGAAAGTGGCAGGAACTTATGAGAAGATTCCAAAAACCTCATAGAGGGACAAACTCATAGCAACAGAAAAGATTGATTAGATTGCGCAGGAAATTGATCAATATCAGAAGTAGATCGAGAATCTCTGTGAGCAGCTCACACCCACCACTCCACTAGCAGTAAAGGAGCAAAGGAATCAGGAGGCGACAGAGAAGTTGCAGGAAATAGAGAAACAGGTCAAGACAATAGCCGAATTGTTCGATAATGAAACACAACTTTGGACAAAGTTAGAAGAGGATCAACAAGTACAAAGGTGGGACAAGGAAGAAGAAAGGATAAGCGCAACTATCCAATACCTCAAGAAGAGGTAGAAGACAATGTCCATCACGGAGCACGTCAAAGGGGCACAGGACATGAAGAAGCTGCAGGCATAACTCACCACTGTGAAAACGTAGAAAAAGGAGCATTAGGATCAAATGGAGTAACTTGAAGAACACATAGCAGAAGTCATTGCACATGCAGAGGAAGCTAAGAAAAATATAGAACAGACCGAGGTAGAGTGCGTAGGATTGATCAGTGACAAAATTATAGTCCAGATAGTACACACAATCAAGGAGAAGACCACGTAGGTGCAAACACAAGTAGCAGAATCAAGGAAAATTTCTAGGCAATCGCCAAGGATATCGAAGAAGTGCACAAGGGTTAGGTTTCTCAGGACGAGCCACATTTTAGTGCTGGGGGCCTGTTGGAAGCATACCAAAGTGGAAGGAAAGATGATTTTGGGAAAGGAGGCATGCATAAGGAAAGCAATAGCTGGAAGGAAAAGCAGCATGCACACATGCATGGAAGACCTAACGACAATAGGGTTAGGGTTTTGGTAATGTATTGTAACGACTTAAGAGCTAGAAACATTTAAATAAAGATACCTAGGTCTCAGAGCGAGGGTAGCTAGTCGTTGAGAGTCGTTATTATAGAGAGAATTGTTGTAGCGAGTCGATAGGTAATATTTTGTTGTATGAGCTATTTTTGTAAGCTGTTGATTTAGAGGGGACCGAGGAGGGTATATCTTGAGGGTTATATCGTAGGTTGAGGAGCCTGGTGTGGTCTAGTCTGCCACATATATATCTTACCCAACTGAGAAGAGTTGTAAAGTGCGTGGCACTGTAATGAAGAACTACTATAATAAAAGAGCGAAGAGCCAGATCTTTGTGGACATAGCCCATTAGGGGGTGAACCACAGTATAATATGTGTTATGTGATTGAATGCATGTGTTTCTTTATTGTATTCAAGTAAATATTGCTATGTTGAATGAATGAGTTAGTATATTTCTGCATAAATTGTAAATAACAGTACACTGTGGTTACAAGTTATAATAGAGTTTCGATATACAATCCTCATCTCTCGCACTCAATCCTAAGCTAAAAACACATGAGTATTGTAGCCACCCATTAAGACTATCTCGGGTGAGATGGCGCAATGCACCCCATACACTTTGTTTCCTTCTAGTTTACCAGGAGGGCCAATAGTTTTAGAGGCTTTGTTGGAAACCCGAACAGACATGAACCCTAGGTCAATAAACTCAGACATGATACTTAATTAATGAAAGAAATAACCCACATGCATTTTCCTTAGTGCATATACAAAACTGAGTTCAAAATTTCAAAATTCTTCAAAAATTCATGGGTACTCTACCCACATGGCATCCTCATGCTCCCAAGTAGCATCTTCAGGACTGTAGTAGGTCCACTAAACATTTACCAGTTCTATGACTCGATTTCATAGCATTTTGACTTTTATGTCCAATATACACACCAACTGGACCTGAAAGTATCCTTCTAGATGCATCTGAATCAAATTCCAATCAATAACATGGTTAGGATCTTGTACATACTTTTTCAACAAAGAGACATGAAATAAATTATGCACATTCATGGAAGCAGGAAATGCAAGCATGTATGCAACTGGCCCTATTCTGTCCAATATCTCAAATGGACTAGATAATCTGGCTGCTACCTTTGTACAAATTCCCAACGTCAATGATATCTTCTTGGGATTCACTTTCAAAATTACATGCTATCCCACTTTAAATTATCTAGCTATCATGTTCTTATCTACATAACTCTTCTATCTATCTTGTCTTGCCTTCAAATTCTACCTAATTTTAATCATTTTTTCTTCCATATCCTTGAGAAATTATGGTCCAATTACTACTTTGTTTGCTGGGTTGTCCCAACTCATTGGAGTATTGCATTTTCTTCCATATAAAGCTTCAAATGGGATCATATTCAATGAAGCCTGATACCCATTATTATGGGTAAACTCAACCAAATGCAAGTAATCTTTCCACTTAGATGGATTATCTATCACATACATTCTCAACATGTCTTCAATCACTTGGTTGACTCTCTCTATCTTCCCATTTGACTATGGATGGTATGTTGTGCTAAAGTTCATATTTGTACCAAATCCTTTAAATAATACCGTTCACAATTTTGAAGTAAACTTAGTATCTCTATCCAAAACAATTTCGTTAGGTATCCATGCAACTTATAAATTTACTTCATGTAAATTTATGAAACATTAACTGTTGTATGAGTCATCTTTATAGGCACAAAATGAGAAACCTTTGTCAATTTATCAACCGTTACCATTATTAAATCATGTTTCCTTGTTGTTCTGGGCAACTTAGTGATAAAATCAATGGTTACAACTTCCCAATTATTCTCTGGAATTGGTAATTGTTTTAGCAATCCTACTGGGCGCATATGATCAACCTTCACTCTCTGACATTCCATACATATGACAATGTAATAAAAACCATCCTTCTTCATTCAAAGCCAAAATAATTGTATTCTTACTGCTGCAATTGTTTTCTGGTAACTGAGATGTCTAACATATGAAATATTATGCATTTCCTTTAATACCAAATTCCTAAGTTCTCCAGAACTAGGAACATAAATTCATTCTTATGCATAAGTAATCCGTCTTCCTTAATATCATATTATTTAATTCTTTGTTGTACATTTTCATGTTGTAAACTTTCTTTTACTTGTAGGTAATCCTGGTCTATAACAACAACACTAAAAAATTTGTTCTTCAAATCTGACTGATGCATACTAATGGATGTAACATGCATGAAATAGACTCTTCCGCTGAGTGCATCAACGGTTTTTTTTTTCCTTTGATATGATTTATTTCAAATTCATACTCACTTAAAAATTATAGCCATTGTGTCTTCCTGACATTCAAAGTTGGTTGTTCAAAAAGATATTTCAGACCACTATGGTTAGTTCTTAATTCAAATCTCTTTCCCATGAGATAATGCCTCCACATATTCAATGCATGAACTATGGAAAAACGCTCCAAATCATGTGTGACATAATTCCCCTCACGTTCTTTAATATTTATGGACTCATAACTAATTACATGTCCATTTTGGGTGAGGACTCCACCAATTCCTTCCTTGCACACATCTATACATACCACACAATTCTCATTTGGGTCAACAATATTTAAAATAGGTGCACTAGTAAGTAATTATTTTAACAAATTAAATTTTTCTTCACACTCTGTTTTCCATCATTCAAATTTAATTCCCTTCTTTTACAAAGAAGTGATGGGATGAGCAATCTTAGAGAATACTTTTATAAAAATACTCTGTAGTATCTGTCTAATCCCATAAAATATTTGACTTCTAAAACATTTCTTTTTGTCGACCATCCTCTAATGGATTCAATATTCTCTAGATCCAATGCTATGCCTCCTTCTGAAATAACATGCCCTAAATCATGGATCTATTCTTGGTAAAAATAACACTTGCTCAACTTGGCATACAACTGATTTTCCCTTAGCACTTGCAACACCAACCTCAAATCATGTTCATGCTCTTCCTCTAACTTAGAATAGATAAGTATGTCATCCAAGAACACAATGAAAATATTATATAGATAATTTATGAATATGCCATTCATTAAGCACATAAAGACAACTAGTGCATTGGTCAGTCCAAATGGCACCACTACAAATTCATAATGTCCATACCTGGTTCTAAAGGTTTTCTTGCTAATGTATTCTTCCTTGATTCTTACCCGATGGTATCCTAATCTCAAGTCTATTTTTGAAAATGGCTTTGCCCCTCTTAGCTGATCAAAGAGGTCATGAATTCTAGGTAGAGGGTATTTGTTCTTCACAATGGATTTGATTAACTGTCTAAAGTCAATACATAGTCTTAATGTTCCATCCTTCTTTTTGAAAAAGAGTATTGTCACTCCCCAAGGTGAGACACTTGGGCATATGTATCGTTTCTTCAACAATTCTTCCAGCTTTATTTGTAATTCTTTTAATTCTGGTGTACCCATTCTATAAGACATTTTTTATACCGGGGCAGCTCCTAGTACTAAATCAATAGAGAAATATATCTCCATTTTAGGTGGCAATCCTAATATATCTTGGAATGCATATTTGAACTCTTGCAATACTAAATAATTTTCAAGGATTGGGCCTTTGGTACTTTCTGGATCCTCCACATGAGTTGCATACAATTGACATCCTTTCCTGAGACATCTCTTTAGTTGTAAGGCTAAAATATCCCTTATAGAAATGGGTTTTGGAATTCCTTTTACAGGGATTTGTTTTCCTTCTTCATTAAGACTGTAAACTCCTTGTTATGACAATATAGGACAATATAATGTTGGTAAAACAATCCATTCCAACTAGGATATCATAATATCCTAATGGAATGACATTCATATCAACTTTAGTACTCACTGCATTTATATTTATTAGACAACCTTTAACAATCTCATTGATCCTTATTTTGGTTCAAGTGGCTAGCTAAACCAAACTTGATTTTTCAAGATTAAATTTCTCCCAATGTAATATGTCTACTATTTTAGGATCAATGTAACAATGGATTTCTTCTGAATCAATTAAAATAACAACAGGATGATCACTGATCTTACCTTCCACTTCAATCAGATTGGATTGGTATTCTGCTTGTCGATCTTCCAAGGCCGGATATATTCTTCCCATGGCTTCTACTGTTGTAGCCTCTTGGATGTTGTGCATGGTCTTCATTTTATCTCCTATTTGACGGTAAATTTGTACAAGTGGTCTTCTTTTCATATCCAACATTGGATTGGTGGTCTTACCCTTTTTCCCAAGGAATCTTCTTTCTTGGATTCATCCTATCATTATCTTGCTAATTTTTATCAGGAGTATTTCTATTGAAAGGAAGTTTGAATCCCTTCCTTCTATGATCATATTTATATTTTTTCTTATCCTTCCAAGATTTTTGTAAGGATTCTCCACCCTTTCCTTGTTTATATAAGCAATTAGTCTTCCTCATGGTCTCTATCAAAGTTCTAGGATCATCATATTGAATATTCTCTTTATAAAATGATGACATTCCACTCAAGAACCTATGTATATTCACATTCTAATACTTTATAAACCCTACATACTTCACGAGGTATTCACTCAGTGGACCTGTGACATAGTTCTTTTTTTCATGGGATATTAAAGAATACCACTAATTTCACTAGATATTGGTAAATATCTCCCAAAATCCTTTTGTTGAACCCCCCTCCCAATACATCCTTCCAATAAAATAAACCCCTATTTTCACTAGATATCCCTTTTTATACCCCCTAATACCTATAATCCCCTTGATACATCACATCCCCCCCAATACCTACAATATCTTGACTTTATTTTTCACAATTAAAAAATCCCTAATATGAATGAACGTGATAAGATATTGGTCAACAAGGTGACGCTCCTGTGAGATAATTCAACAATCCCAAAAATTTATTTTCATATTCTGCCATGGTCATTCTTCCCAACCTAAGTTCAAAGGTCTCTTTCAATTTTTTGTCATAGAAATTATCTAAAAGATACTCCTTCTGAAAATACCTCTTGAACTGCCTCCAAGTGATCCTTCTCTCATTAATTTGTTCAACTTTCTTCAACCAATCCCACCATATATCAACTTTTCCATGCAAATGGTATGTGTAAATTGTAGCTTCTAGGTTAGATGAGTAGCTGTGCAACTGAAAATACTTCTTGATTCCTAGAAACCATGCTTCAGGATAATCTTCCCTTTCTCTTTCAATATCAAAGGATGGTGGCTTAAGATTCCTCAAATCTCCTTGCAAACTGTCCAATTCATTCCTTCTTATTTGGTGCCTAGAAGTAGACACTTTTGTACTTCTTATGGAGTCTTCAGATGCATAAAATTTCCTTGTTGTATAAGGAGGTGAGTGATGTCTATGAAATTTGTTATCACTTCTTGAATGTCCAACTCTTCTGTATTTATCTCTTCTTTCATGTTTCCTTCATTCCTCCTCCTATCTTGAGTATGATCTATTCTTTACCTGCCTATGCAAATGATTTAGGATTGCATCACTTGAGAATTTATTTTCTTTTGTTCTCTCATCAACTTCTCATTTTCTACTTCGCAACTCTGCACTTCTATTCTCAAGCCTCTGACGGTCTCTATTAATGTTTATTGTTCCCCTCTGCAACTGTTCCCATTTGACTCTGTCTTTCTCATGAATGAAGGCTCCCTCTCCTTCCTCCATGTCCTAAATATTCATTCTTATCTTGAACTGATATGTTTATATCCCTTAATTATGCAAAATGTGCAAGCAACCATTTTTTTAGAAATTTGTATATTATAGAAATTTGCCAATTACTGCTATATGTCATTTTTTGCTTAATCCTTGAGGAATTATATCATGGTTCTCCCAATTCTAATAATTCTAAGTTGTTCTTCTAAGGATTATCCATTAACACATGCAACATAGCTTCAATGCTCAACAACCATCCGATCATTCCTTCAGATTTAATATTGATTTTTGATCTATTTTTCTTTGGATTAAATCATGATATTTGATCTACTCACTAACCACCTAAACATACCATGTAACCACAATGAACACCAGTCATTTGATATTCCCTTGATTAGATCTCATCCATCAATTTATTCTTCTTTAGCATATCAGGATCACAGAGTCTTCATCTTACAACAACTGTCTGATCAGTTCTCAAATTTAATATCAACCGTCGATCTGTATTGATGGATTCATTACGGGTCTAAGGAATATCTCTTCTTCATTTCAAACTTCTTCGACCTCCAATTTAAACTCTCAAGTTCCACCACACACACTTTTCCCCCATACTCAGAAACATTTCTACGTATTTCATCATGAGTCTATGAGACATCCTAAGCCACCGGATATTTCTCCCTCTGGGCCATCCGATATATGACATGTGGTGACCTCTTGGGCCATCCGATCTGTGACAAGTGGAAATCTCCTAGGTTGTCTGATTAACTCTCCATACTTAGGGATAACTAGGCATCAATGCCTAATATTTTTTTTCTGAACTATTGATCTCTAGAGATCAATGGTTAGGATTTAATCGTCTCCGGATCCACAATTATTCACAAAAAAAGTTATTTCCTTAGGCAGGGTTCCATACTCACATGTTCTAATT
>JASDQU010739395.1:107583-133240 GCA_032191745.1 Picea mariana | reverse complement strand
GGGATTGGGTGAAGGGTTCCTCCTCAGAAAGGAAGGGATCATACCATCCTGTTCTTTGTAAACTTTAATTCCACAAGAACTTTAATTCCACAAGTGTGCTAAAACAGAAATAGGGCCTAAGGCTCCTGCTTAGAAAGGAAGGAACTAGACAGCCTTGTTCTCTGCTAGATAGAGTTAAGATTTTTCTGCATTACTGTTTTCATGAAAGAGTGTTAATCAGAAACAAAGTACTGAAGTCTTTGTTTGAGAATAAGGGTCCTGTTCTCTGGTTACAGAATAGCTGTTCTTTCCTGTTGCAATGTCATTTAAAAAAAATGTAATCTAGGATCCTTTAATTTAATCTTTAAGATCTGTAATAGGTAGGTTGCTTTCCTGTGATTGAATTCAGAACTTCAGTATATTCAAGCAAGTGTGATTAGCATAGTTTCTTTTACTACAACTATAAGTTGCATTTGGAATTGAGCATATATAGTGCGTGGTTATCTTTGAAATAAAAGAATTCCCTGGGTTGATAATTAATGTATTACTTGGTTGTTTGAATCAATTAAGCAATTATAGTGACCAACATGATGTGAATAAGGGTTAAAGACTAATGAACATTAATTTCTAAGTTCTTTGTTAACGTTATGTAATCATAGATCTGTGTCCCAGCTAGGTTGTAGACACTTGAGTCCTACAACCCCCCCTGCCTCTACCTCGGGTGAGACTTCATCTGCTTGAAAGGTGTTTCCGAAAGGGCCGATACTTAGGGTTTTTTTGGTGTGTTATTGAAGCATTGAACCCCAGGTCTGGCCCTGTACCAACACCATGTCCCCACCAAGAACCAAAATGAATGAGTCAAATGATAGATTGAAAATGGAGAAGAACCCTAAAAAGCCCACAAGAGAGGTTTATATAATTACATGGAATGAAGAACCACATAGCCTTACCCCAAGAATATCATGTAATCACTTTTCTCAATTAAAATACAAGATGGTGAATGCAATAATAATAAAAGACTGTAAATGTGTTGAGCCTACACAGAATAAGAATGGAAGAATTCTCATTAACCGTACTCCACACTCAAAGAGTGAATAATTTACAATAGATATAGGATACATGAGTAAATAATACTCCATAGTGTTGGTATAGAGTGATCTGGACACACACCAATAGTTACGGGAGTAAACTGCCACCTAGTCTAGTCTCTCAGGCAGTTACAGGAATGAACTGCCACCTAGTCTAAGTTAACTATTTTATCAGTCTTCAGTTAATTGACTAAAACAGAGTGAAGTGAGGACGAGATCAAGGAATCACGAGTAATGAGCTAGTCTGGTGATGATCCCAAGGAAAATACACATTAGCTGGTGATGATCCCAATGTTGCATGGTGATAATCCCAATGTACCATCTAGACTCCACTCAACTGATCAAACTGAAGTGAAAATTGAAGAGAACATTCTCCCTAGAGGAATATTCTTCCTAAAATATAGGAGACTGAATAATGACTAATAAAGAAGTAAAAATCTTAGGAAAAAGAAAACCCAGGTGTGTGTGAAGTAACTCCAACACCCCCCTGAACATCACTATGATGAAAATAGAGAATGGGGTCAGATAACGAGGCCATGTTAGGTACCCAAATACAAAAGATACACTAAAATAAACGAGGAAAGAGGAAAAAGAAGTTGCTAAGCAACCGTGTCCTTCACTCCAAGAAGACCTCGCAACTGTGCAAGTTTGTGCTAGTTGAATATTTTGTTGAAGATGTAGATGTATGCACGAATATGATGAAGTATATGCACCATTGAGATGTCCAAACATATCCACTTTCTCTTCTTGTAATGAAGAAGATCCAAATAAAGTTTGGATGAAACTTTGAAAATCATGCAGTCGTTTTCGAAAAAAACGTTGAAATTTTGTTGATTTTAAAATGATCATAACTTCACTTCCCAGACTCCGTTTCAGATGATTTGTTTTTTGAAATTGGATATTTTCCCAAGAGGAATTCAAATATCCAATTTGTTTCTGTAAATTTTTCTCATTAAATATCAGAATTGAGTCTGATGTGCGCGGCTCCCTTTTTGTCTCCTGAGATGCATGTATTGTGCATGGAAAAGTGTCTGCATGTGACCCCTGAGATGCATGTCATATATTTTCCACATGAAATTCAGAAAAAAAATATGAAATGGAGTAGACATCATCTTCAATTAATGGAATACAAATTTGTGCAAATACTTGTGTAGAAGACTCTTCAGAATAAAATGTTTGATCTTCTGGTGGCTTCTCTTCAGGCTCTATATGTTCAACCTCCTGCATGGAATCTTCAAAATATTATTTGTTCCTGAATGGAACCTCCAATTAGGTCCATAATTCATTTGGATTTGAGTCTTGTGAGAAATTATATACTCTTCGGAGAATTTCTGGAGAAATAGACAAGCAGATAAATCCCATGGCCATATCTTGTCTATTGAGAAAGTCTCTTTTCTCATCGGCGAAATCGGGCTCTACTTCCATTTCCATAGTTATTTGTTACAAGCCTTTGCATCTGAGCTGAAGCAAAATTTTTGGCTTCCATTCCAAATAGTTATGAGGCGTGAGAAGTATTTCCAATGAATAATCTATCTTTCTGTGTTCTTCAATCTTCAATGCCTACAAAAATAATTTGGTGTAGCTTTTTCTTAGCAGTCCGTCAGCTCTAATACCATGTAAATGTGTTGAATCTACACATAATAGATCTAGATAGAAAATACCACACACATTTGCAGAGAGAAATTGAGAAAGAAGAAGCAAGAGAGAAAGAATGGAATAATTCGCATTAACAGTATTCCACACTTAAAGAGTAAATAATTTACAATAGATATAGGATACATGAGTAACTAATGTGCCATAGTGGTGGTCTAGAGTGATATGGACACACACCAATAGTTACGGGAGTAAAATGCCACCTAGTCTAGTCTCTCAGGCAGTTACGAGAGTGAACTGCCATCTAGTTTGAGTTAACTAGTCTATCAGTCTTCAGTTAACTGACTGAAACATAGTGAAGTGAGGAGGAGATCAAGGAATCATGAGTAATGCGTTAGTACAGTGATGATCCCAAGGAAAATGCACATTAGCTGGTGATGATCCCAATGTTGCATGGTGATAATCCCAATGTACCATCTAGACTCCACTCAACTGATCAAACTGAAGTGAAAACAGAAGAGAATATTCTCCCTAAACTTAGGAGACTGGATAATGACTATTGTCCTTATCTGGCTTGCAACCAATGATGTATTTTATTATTTGCAATGTTCAAAGTATTACATTTCTTAGGAACTCTGACTCCTTTTTAACTATTCAGGCACTCTAACCTTTCATCAAATAAAAAAAATACATTATTAATTCGGGGACTAAAAAATGGGGTATTGCAATCGACCATTAAAAGAAAACCACATATGTGACCAATTAGTTGAGAAGTATCCATTTAGTTTCTCTGAACAATCCCTACTTAAAATTAAACCATAATATTTTGGGATGTCAATGACTATGATATCAATGTTTTGATGCAATTTTTGACTTGAAGATAACCCGGTGAAAACATTTCTTAATTCTCCTAGCACCTTTATACTTGGCTTGTCCAATTGTACTATTTGTATATCATGTTTTTGGGGCTCTATATTCAATTTCTTAGATACCGAATAAGGCATGACATTAGAGGATGCTCATGAATAAAATAAACAATTGTGTACATTCCTATTAAAATTATCAAAAGTCAAGAAAAAAGGAGGAGTATGAGAACCACATTTTCCTTCAATTATGGAAACATTTACATTATAATAAAAGTTTTGAATTGATTTTTCTTTTTCAGATTTCGATTGCAATTGTCTTATTTTTTTGTTGAGTTATTTTGGTTAATTCAAAGAGAGAAATATTAGTTCTTGTTATTTTTAGATCTTCCACAATATCATAGTATAAAATATTAGGAACATAAGATGATTCGAATTGAGAAGGATTTACCTTATTTGAAGACACTTTCTTTTTAGGAGGAGAAGGAGTAGTTGTTGCTTCAAAAGTGGAAATGATACCTTTACTTCTACTTTGGGAAATGCGAATTTCCTCAGATCTTTCTTCTTCATCACCATCATTAGTTATCCCATGATTAACATCCCATAAGAGATCGATTGATGATTATGTATTTTGATCGTCTCTTTGTTCATCCTATCATGATTGTCCTTCTTCATCTTCATCCATTGCAACAAAAACTTTAAACATGTTAGTGGATGATGGACAATTTTTTTTAGAATGATTAGTTTCGTGTGCTCGACAATAATGATCTTGAGCAAATTCTTCAATATGTATAGGAGGAATATTTGGATTATTGAGAGGTGGAAGATTCTTCCTAAAAGGAGTTTCCAAATTCTCCTGCTTGATGAAATTTCTCTTGCATTTATCTTGAGATCAACAATATCATTGGATAATTTATGAATCATTCTATGAATACCATCCATATCAAATGTTTCTTTTTCGTTCTTTTCATCAGTTCTTTTAACTACATTCTATTTCCTAGTTGGTTGAAAAATGCTTTTTTCTTCAGATGGTGTTTTATTTTAAATACTTAGCATTTCTAGTTTTACATCTAGTGTTTCTTCAATTTTTTTTGCTAAAGTTGTCTTTTTGGCTCTCTTAACAAAAATAGCAATAGAAGATGGCAAGGATGAAGTACAAAATTCGTTAATAACATTGTCTAGCGACCTGAAATCTTCTGGGATTTTATTCATTAATGTTAAGAATATTTGATTGAAAGATTTGGTTTTTTCTATTGGAGCCATTTTTATTCTTGATAATTCTAAAACCAAAATTGTTGGGGTTTTTTCGTCACCAAAATTTTTCATGAAAGCAATTTCAAAGTCGTTCAAACTTGTGATTGTTCTTTGTGGCAATGAAAAATACCACATGGAAGCTCTACCTTCAAAAGTGTATGAGAATAGTCAGCATACAACATCTTCATGTTGCACACCTTTTATATTAACTTCTAACATGAATTTACTAATGTGATCTTCTCGAGATTCTCCATTGTGAAGATCAAATTTTGGAAGGAACTTCTCATTATTTTTGTGAAGATCATGACCATCACTAGGGTCCGCAACAACTCCTATATTAAGCCAAGGTCTCCTAGGTACTTCAACCATTCTTATCCCTTGAGGTTTTCTAGGGCTTACATGAGGAGTTTGTCTAGGAATTCTTGGTGGAGAAGGTGGTTGTGGTCCAACAAGAGTGTGAGGTGGACTCTGTGGAGGAGAGGGGGGTTTTACTGAACCAAGATGTGTAGGGATACTAGTTAGATAATCATTAGGATCCTTAGATCCCCTTAAGATATTTGAGATTTGACATGAAGTATTTAGTCTAGAGATTTAAGTAAATTCACTTTCACTTTCCTTCTTTAATTGTCTAGTTCTTTAAGGGATTGAGAATTCGATAGGAGGTTGACTAATTTATTTGCTATATGATCTGGTTAGAACAATGGATAACTGAAGTTGGTGATTAATAACCATGATTTCTTCTGAAATTTATGAATCAATAGGCTCAATTGAGGATGAATATACAAGGTTATATTGAGATTMTACTTCTCGTGGACTTTCAATAATCTYAGGTGAATTGGACATTGAATCTTGTTTAAAAGATGAAGTTCCACTAGTAGATTTAGGAATCCTTTTGAGAGGTGATTTGGTACAAGATGATTGCAATAGATTACCTCTGAGATTATTTTCTTGCCATGCATGTCACTCAGTCCTCCTTCTAGTGCCAATTGTTGACAAGAGAGAAAATTCCCTTCCGCAACAGGGGACATCTACCCGATGACAAGCCCCAATTAGGAGAGTTTTAATTTAGGATGGTAGTTTCCAAACGATTTCATGGGCTTGGTTTTCCACTCAAAAATTTTTCTCTTTGAAAAGAAACTTTATTTCTTTGGGATTGAATTGTATCTAAATTATCCTTCAAAAAATAAAACAATATTAAAGCACTAATCCTATCTCAGTAACGAGAGCAAAACTATCATGTATAGATAAAGAATATGGATTCTCAAAGCATTTGGAAAGAATTATTTACTTCAAGAACAATCAAAATATACTAATGATTTTTCTAATAATATATATAGATCATTAACCAAATATAATTTAGAAACTTTTAAACACATCAAACTATAAGACACATTCTTATGTAAATGGGTTATCAAATCTCATCAATTTATCAACAAATTTCAAAGAATTGAATAGTTGTCAAACAAATATGTGTCATATAACATATATCAAGAATATGTAAAAGATAAATGACAAACTTTAGAGAAATAATTGTCTCAACTTTATCACTATTCGAAGAACTTGCAGTTATTTACATAAAATCATAGAAATAATCATCTATGAAAACAACTAGTCTTAAAGTTGATATGATATTAAATGTTAATACCTTATGATACTAACATATCATTGTAATGAGAAATCATTGGTAGAGGTAATGGTATATGAGTCATCAAAATTCATATATCTTGGGAAAAAGTAGATATGCGGATAAATGGATTGTATGGAGTAAGCGTTTGAGACAAAATTGTTAATGTCTTTTTCTTATCTCTAGTCCTCTGTTCTATTGCATGATCCTCTTTTATTTATTTTCCTCAGATTTTGACTTGCAAGCTCTTTTGTTTCTTTGCTTCAATATCTTTTTCTGCTTGAGCCATTTATATGAATGTTTTGTTAATAGAGTATTGTCCTTCTTCTGTTCATTCTCACTTCTTAGAATGCCGATTTCATTTAACATTTTTAAACCATGTAGCCTCAAAGATTTATTCTCCATTTTAATAACTGTATCAAGGGTTTTTAACTCCTGTACCTCATCTTTTAATATAATAACTTGATCCTTTTCTTCTTTAGTTGAGAAGTTACAATGAATGTTGAAAAAGTGATCAGATACTCATTTGGAATTGAAGATTCACCTTCTTGAAGATTAACCTTAAAGATTAATTCTGCATCGAATGTTTAAACCTTGGTCTTCAAACACATGTCCCATTGCAATTGCATTTGATATCCTTCAACGTTTTGATGATTCATTTAGTTATTTTTTTATCCTATCATGAAAACACATTTTTCGTGAGGTGAGGTAAATGAAGAATAAATACAGTTTAAAACTTTAAACTATGTTTACAACATTAATTACAAAATTGTATTGAATTTTGTAATTACTAATTTGTAACATTTTATTGAACTTGAAATGAATTGAAAAACGTAACATTTTGAATTCAACTTTATTGTAATCTCCAAAACCTATTGTAAATATTTTTTTTTTTTTTTTAGATTTTGAAAGGTGATATCAAAACTTTGAATTTTGTGGAACCGATTTATTAGGATTTTGAAAAGGCTTCATTTTCTTTACTATGAGAAAAGAAGAAAAATGGAGGGGTGTTGTGTACTAGTCACAATAGAATGGAAAGGAATATGCCATAAATGCACACAAGGATAAAGACAAACTTCATCTATTTAGCACTAATTAGGGCAAAACAATCATGGGTAGTATGAAGAATTTTGTCTTGTTGTTTTTGAGAGAATGAAAACAAGAAGGAGAAGGAAAAAAGTTGGAGATGAAAGAATCCTTGTGTTAGTCCCTAAAGTTGCACTCGACTGGTAAGGGCAAGCTAGGGCATCATTGATTTTATTGTAAAGTGTTTTTGAGGGTTTTATGATTTGGTTTTTGTATAATGGTTGAAAACTGGGTCAAGTTTACAGCATGGCATGAAAATCAAGATTAAAACATTGCATATCCCATTGGCTGAATAATAGGTAGGTACATAGATGGAGTAAACCAATTAAAGAAAAAGGAAAGTGAAGTCTTCAATTTGTCAACTTCACAAAAGTTTAGTCTCAATATATTATAAAGAAACATGAGTATCAGCTTGAAATCATTACTTGAAAATCATCTCTACAGCAAAATCTTCACTGTATAAATTAACATTCAAGAACCAAAAAGCATTGAAATTTGAATAATAAATTCAAGCATGAAGAATGAAATAATAGAGTAGAAAAAGAAGGTCTAACCATCCATATGCCTTTTCTATTAAGTGTCAATTGAACATAAATGCCTTTTACAATAAGCTCCACAAAACGTTTCTCTAGATCTCCAATTTTTGGACCACCACATGGTCTGTCTTCTGTTTATTTAAACTATCTATAAAACTCCCAGATCCTATTATCTATAACAACTTTAAATGACTAGAATCGAAAAGTATCCAACTCCTAAAGTAATTCACTCAAAATGAGCTTCTACCCCCCAAAATAGTCCACATCTCAACAACTTGATATAATAAACATTGCCAGCATTACATTTGACTCTACAAAATAGGGATTTTGTTTGACTCTGTAAAACAAATCGAAGTCTTATCATCTCCCTGATCAAAACGAATAATCTTTGCCATATCTCCTGGAGAACCGTTAAACAAAATTGTAACAAATCTTCATGTTACCTTTAGGATAAAATCGCAGCAGTGGATTTGGCATTTTTCTGCTTGAGCTTCGTGGTTAACACAACATTGTGCCAGTAAAGTCTGAAATTAATTTCCCCGAGTTCCTTAAGCAATGCCCTTTGCTCCTTCTTCTTCTTTTTAAGACTTTGAATCCTTTCTTGCTGGAGAGCATTCCACTGTTCTATCTGCACCTTTTCCTTCTTTAATTGTTTTATTGCTTTCTGAAATTCCTTAATCTTTTCCTTATCAGTTCTTATCTCAACCCTGAATCCTGAACAATCTTCAAAAGGTGCAATTTCATTCAGATTTAAGGTAAAACTAGGTTCCTTAGATTTAACCTAGTATTTTGAGATTAATTCTGAACTATGTTCTTCTTCAGAACTTGATGAATCTAAAGCTCCAGGTACATCTGGTAAGTAATATGAGTCTTCCAAGTAATCCTGTTTTTCTTCAGGGAATTCACTGATGCCTTTAGCCATCTCTTTAGCTTTTGCTAATCTAGTTGAAGCTCTCGTTATAGGGCCTGTAGGTGGTGTAAGTATTCCCTTTCCTTTGCTGATAGATTTCTTGGGAAATGGGGTCTTTTTTGCTCTTTTCCTGGTGCTTGTTTCAACATCCTCATAATCATCTTCTATGATTATGGTGTTTTCTTCTTTGATTGACATATTGAACATTGCCTTTGACTTCAGCCTATACTTATTAGTAACCCTGGTTGAATTTCTCCGAGGTTTCTGTGATACACACACACCTTTATCCTTTTTTCCTTTGATTGCAACACTCCTTTTGCTGGTTGATGGCATTTCAGACTTGACTGTAGTTTGAGCAAAGAGATCATTATCTGACTCTATCTTTCCTTTAACACCTTCCTCAGGAAGCATTTCAATTTAGGGCTCCCATATAGGTCTCTTACTTCTGCTCTTCTTAGTTACCTTGATATCAGAAGATTCATCTTTCATAGGGTTTTCATCAGAAATATCTCGACTCTGTTTAATAATTTTCCTTCCTCTGCCCTTTTTCTGCTTATTGGATTGAGTGATAGGTTTTAAGGATTGAGTGAGCCAATTCCAGGGCTTCTGTAATTCGTTCAGGGAAGACATGACTAGGGTTTTAATTAGGACTTGATGGAACAAACTGCCTTTAGCATTAGTGGAAATTAACTGCACTTTCTTGGACATTTTTGTCAAACTTTTAAGCAGAAAATAAGGAAGATTTAAAGGGTAATCACCGTTTAGATGCATCAGTATTCTGATATGGTAGATGTAGACCAATGAAAACCTCCCTTCGTAGGTGATGTATCTGTGAATCACCACCAGAGAAGTGTGTCATTCAGGTCGAACCCAGCTACGAGGTATTCCCCTTCTCCAATCTGGATTATGCTTATTTGGAAGGAGGAATTGATTTACAAATTTAGTAACCATGTGCTCCTTCTTCCACCATCTTTCCCCTCCAACCATGAGCCTATAATCCTTTTCTATAGTCTACTCTGTCACTAGCATCAACATCTTACCGATTTCAATCTCATGACCATCAAAGTTCAGAGCGAATTCAATGGAAACTTGCTCATCATAACCTTGAAATGTGGTGAGGAACTCAAACCATCTAGCGTCTCTGAATCTTTGGGCCATCTGAGGATAGGCTTCAAGAAGTTCGACACCTTCTAGTTCTATTCTGGCGACTTGTCCGCTCCTCTTTGGCGCCATTAAACTCAATTCTGCAACCGTCATCCTCGGGTTCCAAATTCACCACTTGCAATTGTTAGTGTATTCTGTTGCTTTGAATGGATACCTGCATTTCTCCCTGCAATGATGAGTTAAGCCAACTCGAATAGGTAACATGTAATGATCATCAAAAACCAGGTGATTTTGAAATGAACCCTGCGCACGTGCATAGCAATTATATTCTGAAACTGGTGGATTTGGAAATGATTGCCAAGCTTTCGTGGGAGCACACGAACTCTCAATTCATGAATTGTGTCATCATAACTAAATCGGGATGGCAGGTGCAAGTTATGGCATGATTATTTGGCACTACGGGAATAGGCTTATTCCTGTAGCGCGTTTGACAACTTGAAATTTTGAAAATTCAAACGGCATAAAAGGAGACACTTCAAATTTAAACAATGTATTTTCAAAATTCAAACTTAAATAAATCATCAAAGACTATAATGCAAACCACAAAATGCCAAAATCTAAAAATGGAAAACAATTGAAAATGGAAAATGAGGAATGGGTAAGGAGGGTTTAGGACAAGGGTTTCTCACTAAACCAAGACAAAATTAGAGACTAACATTGGCTCCTTCTGGGGATGGAGGTTTTATGCTAAACTGCAAGAACTGCAGACCGTTGCCTTTCCTTTATCTCTGATTCATTGATCCTCTTGTGACTGTTTGTCTTTTATTTTTAGCATAACTGTAAAAACAAGTCCATTGGGTATATGGAGTCTTTATTAAAAGGAAACCTACTGTACTAACTCTAATCTGTCGAACCTTTATATGAAATGATGCTTAAAGAACCTCCCATTCACTGGGCCTCCAAAAATTTCAGTGTTATCTAAATTATGTAGGAGAAAAGTGTTATTGTTCACTACCTTGGTTATCCTGAAAGGACCATACCATAGATTATCGAACTTTCTGTGTTTTTCTTTATCTTCTCTCCTGGCATCCCATCTCAACACTAAATCCCCTTCATTGAAAACATCTTTCTTAGTTCCTTTATCAAATGTAGCCTCGATTTTGTTCTGATGAGCAACAACTTTATGGTTAACTTGTTCTTTGGCCTGCTGAACTTCAATGAGCTGAAAAATCCTTCTTTGTACATCATTGGGTTCTTCCTGTTCTTCTTGCAGAAACTTCAAGACTGGCAGACCAAATTGAGTTGGAAGGATAGCTTCTGTGCCATATACCATCTGGAAGGGAGATGTCCCAATAGCTTTCTTGTTGTTGATCCGATCAACCCATAGAGAAAACTTTAACTTGGAATCCCATGCTTTTTTATTTTCTACCAGCAACTTTTTGATAATCCTTACCAGTGTCTTATTGGAAGATTCAGCCAATCCATTCCCCTGGGGGTAGTAGGGAGTAGAATGAACCAATTTGATATTGTATTTATTGCAGAATTCAAGAATGGAATTTGACTTAAAAGCATGTGCATTATCAGTGACCAGTTTTTTAGGACAACCGAACCTGGAAAAAATATATCCCTCTAGAAATTCCATGATTACCTTGTCTGTAGTATTTCGAGTAAGACTTGCTTCTATCCACTTTGTAAAATAATCGGTGGCCGTAAGAATCCATATATGTTTCCCTGCTGAGGTGGGATTAATCTCTTCAATGAAATCTAATCCCCACTATTGGAACGGTCCGTGGGCAATGATTGGTTGCAGAGGCAAGGATATAAGTTTCTGCTTCCCAGAAAATTTCTGACAAGGTTCACATGCCCTGACCTGAGAAAAAATATCTGAGAATAGAAAGGGCCAGTAATAGCCTGCTCTAAGAATTTTGAAGGCAATAGCCTTCCAATGATGATGACCTCGGCAGACATCATGATGCAAATCTTGAAAGATTTGTTTAGCCTCCTTTTCGTCCACACATCTCAACAGGAAACCGTTGGGATCTTTCCAAAATAGGATCTGATCAACAATACAATATTTTACATCTCTCAACTTTAATGATCTGTATTTTGATTTATCCAATTCTGGGGGAGATTGAAAATTCAACAGAAAAATACGATGTCTTTGTACCATTCTGAAGAAACATACTTGTTGTTTATTTGTAAATCAATTTCTTCAATCTGGACAGAAGAGTCTTGTGTCATGTATGAAAGATGGTATAATCCAATTGCTTTGTATTTGGATTCTGTCATTAATTTGGCGAGGCCTTGTCCCTTTATCATCTGGGTAGGCTTTATGGTGAGATCGTATTCCAAGATTTTGGTTTTCCATTTCCCCCTCTTACCTTCACAATCAGGCTGAACCAATATTTCTTTGATTGCACTGCTTGGGACATAAGCAGTAATTTTTGATTGAAGAATATATACTCTGAAAGATTTTAAGGCCTTCACTAAGGCATAGACCTGTTTTTCTATTAGATCATACTTCAATTCAGAATCCCTGAGGGTTTTGCTAAAGAATGAGATAGGCTGCTCGTAGCCTTGCTCATTTCTTTGCAAAAGAACAACAACTATGGTATTTTCTGGTGCAAATGAAAAGATCATGAACTCTTTAGAAAAATCTGGGCTAATTAGAACAGGTGCCTGAACAATAGCCTGTTTGATCCTTTCAAAGGATTCTCTTTCCTCTGGTATTCACTTAATTTCTGCATCCTTTTTCAACATGTCAGTGATGTATTTGACAATCTCTGCAAAGTTAGGTATAAACCTCCTTAAGAAATTAATTTTACCAATGAAGGACTAAATTGACTTTTTATTTCTCGGAATTTCAATTAGCTGAATGGATTTTACTCTTTCTGGATCTATTTTAATTCCTCCAGGCGAAATGATGTGTCCAAGAAGCTTTCCTTCCTCCATGGAAAAATGTGATTTTTTGGGATTAAGTGATTTACCGTACTTCCTGCATTTCTCAAAGGTCTGCTTCAAGTGCTGTAAATGTTCTTCATCTGATGCTAAAAATACAGTGATGTCATCAAGGTAAATAACTACGAACCTGTCTTTCTTGCCAACAAAAGCTATATCCATAGCTCTTTGAAATGTAGCTCCAGCGTTCATCAGCCCAAAAGGCATCTTTTCGTACATAAAGGTGCCCCAAGGAGTGGTAAACGCTGTTTTCTTTTTGTCTTCTTCCATTACTAATATTTGATTGTACCCTGAATATCCATCAAGCATAGAAATTCTCTTTGCGCCGACAACCTTTTGTAATATATAATCCATTTTTGGTAATGGATAATTGTCTTTCAGAGAACACCTATTTAGATTTTGGAAGTCTACACAGAGCCTTATCTCTCCGTTCTTTTTCCTAATAGGCACAAGGTTCGCTACCCATTTTGAGTATCTTAGTGGCACTATGATTTTTTATTCTAGCATCCTCTTCAACTCCTTTTCTATTATCGGTAATAGTAAAGGATTGAATTGCCTGAACTTCTGTTTTACGGGTTTTGATCTAGGTTTCAGAGGGATTTTGTGCTGAATGATCTCTGTATCAAACACTTTCAGATCTTCATAAGACCAAGCAAATATATCTGAATATTGTTTCATTAATTCAACATATGCTTCCTTCTGTTTTTGTGACAGTTTCCTGGATACCTTTACCAGTCTGGGGTTTGCATCCGAACTAATGTCACAGTCTTCCACATCTGTTTCTTCTGTTTGGGTAACAACCTTCCTGGAGACATCGTTATGATTGAACAACCTTTCTAATGGAACCAAACCCTTGGGCAGATGGTTTGACTTTAATTCGATGATCTTGTGACCAACAATAGTGTCTTGAAGAACTTCTGCATTGTGTATTTCTGTTTCTGTATCTTCGTCATCTTGATCAATTGAAATATTAGAAAACTCTTCAATAGTTTTCAAAAACCTCTGAATTTCCTCATTGTCTTTAAAAACCAGCCAATGTCTTATATTATCCGGAATTGAGGGTCCGTGTCTGACTTCAATTTGAAACTTCAGATTAGGAAATATCGGAGTTTTAAAGTTGCTTGCTACAAATGCCAAAGAATCAACCTGCTGATTTAAATCCCTGTGAACAAAAGTAATATTGAATGCCAAGAAGAAATTATCCACATAATCCCACACCTCATTTCTGTATTGTTTCAATCTTTGTTGTTTGGTTTGATATATGTTTCTAACATGGTGAACAATAAGTTCAAAATCTCCAAAAATAGACAACTTATTTATTCCCATGTCTCTTGCAGATTTCAAACCTAACAACAAAGCTTCATATTCATTGATGTTATTAGTGGTGTCAAATTCAAGTTTATATTACATTGGAATAACTTCCTTGGTAGGGGAAATGAAGACAATACCAGCTCTGGAACCTTCTTTAGAACAAGCCCCATCAAAATACATTTTCCAAACAAAATGATCTTCACTATCTCCTACTGTAGTTATTGACTTTCTGACTGATACTTCTGCCATTTCCTCATCCATATGAAAAATAGAAGAACCCATATCATCTTCTACAACATATATAGGATGATTAATGGGATTATCATGATCACTTACCAAATAAGCCATTCTGATTTCTTTGTATAATCTTCGTTTCTCGCCACCAAAAACAGGTATGGTTGCATAACTTAGGTCCATCTACAGAGTGCCACCTACCTTTTTAGCCCAAGATCTTGAAAGAAGCATCCCAAATTTGGGTGGTATGTCAGCCACGATAACATCTAACACCACACTCTTCATAGGTAATTGGGAAAGAGTTACAACCACAACTTTCATAAGCCCAAGACATTTGACTTTCTTGGAATCAAAAGAATATAGATCATGATATGGTCTAGTAATGTCCAACCCTAATTCTTCCACCACCACCTTAGGCATGACATTATGCGAAGCACCAGAATCCATTAAGCAATTATGCAATATCTTGTCATGGATATTTAGTGAGATGTAAAATGGTGGAGAGGCATCAATTTTGTCTTCAATGTGAGGTCCAATAATAATGGCAGGGTTTTCATCTTCAAGGTTGACTGTATCTGAGAAAGTGACATGAGCTAGAGCTTCTAGAGCCTTAAGGAAAGTTTTTCTGAATGGTTCTATTTTCAGAAGTTCTAATAATGGTACTGGAATCTTGATTTTGTTGATTTCATGTTCTAAATTGAAAGCATAAACATTTTTATCTGGTTCCCTTATGTCAACAGTGCTATCTTTGACAGGTTGCTTCAATGAATGATCCGCTTGAACATTAGGAACACCTTTGATTTCCCCTGTCTTAACTGAAGTACTGGATTTCTTTGTAGAAATAGGTATATCTACTTTAGGTGCCTGGGAATCAGATCTGAGATTGTACCTTTTCCCTGTAGGTTCATGCTGGACAATATCCTCTCCATCCTCTTCCTCAAATTGATTTGCAATCAAAGTATCTTCATATTCTTGTTATGTCACATGTAGAGGAGATGATTCAGAATCATTCAAATGAACTGTAGGGTCTTCTTTTGTACCATCATTATCTTCCTCCTCATCTACTGCATTATTCTGAAAAGGAGGTAACACCTTTTGGTCATCTTGATTTTTTCTTTCTCTTGGTAAAATTTGAGGTACATTGTTTGGTCTCCTGAACTGATTTGGATTTCTGTAACCGCCCTCTTGTGCATGTCTATTGGGCTATTTTTGTTCCATCTTCAACCTTGCCATCTCAGATGTCAAAGTTTTCAACATCTTAGTCATTTCATCTATTTTAATATCGGATGCTGAATTAGAAGATGAAGGCACCTCTTCCTTTTGATTTTTTCTATCTCTGTCACTTCTGGACTTCAATTTGTTTGCTACTAATATGTTTGATTCTACCTCAATAGCTGCATCTTGCATTAGGATGAGGGTAGTGGCTCTGCTTTCCCTAAGAAACAAGGAAAATTCAGCATCGAATGCATTGGCAAAAGTGATTTTAGCTGATGTCTCTGAAGGTTTTTTCTCCTCTGGAATTTTACCATACATCAAGTTGAAACTTTTGGTAAAATCAGGTATTGATTCTCCTTGTTTCCTCCTTAAAGCACCAAATTCAGTAAGGTAATATTGAACGTCTTTTTTATCTGCCCATTGATTGAGAAAGGCCTCATCTAAAGCTACAATATTAGCTATTGAATTTCTGTTCTAAGACTTTTGCGATTATTGTTTTGTTCAGAGAGAGCTTTCGGATCCATCGCATAGGTTTTATTTTCTTCGACGTTTTGGACCAAACTAGTGTGGTCCATCATCAGGAAAGCGCTTTTTGAAAAATGAAGGAAAAGAGAATATAACACATATATAAATACTCAAAAAGTTATTGTAAGGAGCCGACTTACTGAAATAATTAAATTTTTTAGTTTACAATTGTTTGTTTAATTAATTAATTAATTGTTTTAATAATTAATTACCTATTTGTTTMATACTTTTTGTTTATTAATTTTTATTTTTAATTTATAAAAGAGTCCAAGAGATAGCATTAAACTGTGGACCATCTTGTTAATTAAATTTTTTAGTTTACAATTGTTTGTTTAATTAATTAATTAATTGTTTTAATAATTAATTACCTATTTGTTTAATACTTTTTGTTTATTATTAATTTATAAAAGAGTCAAATGGAAAAGCATACATGACTTGAGGAAGTACTAGGGGAGCATACCTAGATGCAACTATTTGGTCCATTCTGTCTGTAGCCATATTAGTTGTGTTTAGAGCTTGGGTGATGCTGTGGGTGAAACAATCCCTTGTATATTACAACTTATATGTATTGTCCCTGAACCTTGTCTTTCAGCAGATGAAGATTTCTCTTCAGGACTATGATCATCTAATGGACTGAGAAATAGAGGATTATCAAAATAACAATAATGTGCTATGAAATATTCAAATGAGAAAGATTCACAAGATGACGAAGAAGTCTTTGTTTCACTCTTAACACTTGTGCTGGGAACTCTCAAATTTCCAGTTTCAGACAACAAGTATGGATATTCCTGTTTAATNTTGGTCCATTCTGTCTGTAGCCATATTAGTTGTGTTTAGAGCTTGGGTGATGCTGTGGGTGAAACAATCCCTTGTATATTACAACTTATATGTATTGTCCCTGAACCTTGTCTTTCAGCAGATGAAGATTTCTCTTCTGGACTATGATCAACTAATGGACTGAGAAACAAAGGATTATCAAAATAACAATAATGTGTTCCAAAATCTTCAAATGAGAAAGATTCACAAGATGACGAAGAAGTCTTTGTTTCACTCTTAACACTTGTGCTGGGAACTCTCAAATTTCCAGTTTCAGACAACAAGTATGGATATTCCTGTTTAATAAGTTCAATAAGCAACTTCCTTTGTTCTGAATTTAATTCTGAAACATTTGTTGGGAATGAAACTATATCAGACTCAACAACAGGCTTAATTTCACTTTCAGGTTTCAAATATTCATTTGCTTGGGTTTTAATGATTTCAGAAGATTCTGCCTGAGAATTTTCTGAAGATAATTTCCCTTTTCAATGTGAAGACTGACCAGGAAGAACTTTAGGCTTTCTTAGTATTTTTTCAGGATCTGGCACTGCTGCTACCGGCTCGGGATCTGGATTTTTCCTTGTTACTGGTCTCTTATTTGATGGTGGAGGATTTTTTGGAATTTTAGGTCCTTTCCATTCTTTCTTAGGAGCCATAATTACCACAGAGGAGTCGCCAGGTGAATAATCACAATCTTTAGAAAATGTCCAAAATATTGTTCACCATCAAGATTTGAATCTAAACTTGTCGTTTCCCCAGGGAAGATATCTTCGTTTCTTCATCCTCGGCTATAGCACCAAAAATGTTAGTCCCTAAAGTTGCACTCGACTGGTAAGGGCAAGCTAGGGCATCATTGATTTTATTGTAAAGTGTTTTTGAGGGTTTTATGATTTGGTTTTTGTATAATGGTTGAAAACTGGGTCAAGTTTACAGCATGGCATGGAAATCAAGATTAAAACATTGCATATCCCATTGGCTAAATAATAGGTAGGTACATAGATGGAGTAAACCAATTAAAGAAAAAGGAAAGTGAAGTCTTCAATTTGTCAACTTCACAAAAGTTTAGTCTCAATATATTATAAAGAAACATGAGTATCAGCTTGAAATCATTACTTGAAAATTATCTCTACAACAAAATCTTCACTGTATAAATTAACATTCAAGAACCAAAAAGCATTGCAATTTAAATAATAAATTCAAGCATGAAGAATGAAATAACAGAGTAGAAAAAGAAGGTCTAATCATCCATATGCCTTTGCTATTAAGTGTCAATTGAACATAAATGCCTTTTACAATAAGCTCCACAAAAAGTTTCTCTAGATCTCCAATTTTTCGACCACCACATGGTATGTCTTCTATCTATAAAACTTCCAGATCCTATTATCTAGAACATATTTAAATGAATAGAATCGAAAAGTATCCAACTCCTAAAGTAATTCACTCAAAATGAGCTTCTACCCCCCAAAACAATCCACAGCTCAACAACTTGATATAACAAACATTGCCAGCATTACATTTGACTCTACAAAATAGGGATTTTGTTTGACCCTGTAAAACAGATCGAAGTCTTAGCATCTCCCTGATCAAAACGAATAATCTTTGCCATATCTCCTAGAGAACCTTTAAACAAAATTGTAACAAATCTTCATGTTACCTTCAGGATAAAATCACAGCAGTGGCTTTATCATTTTTCTGCTTGAGCTTCGTGGTTAACACAACATTGTGCCAGTAAAGTCTGAAATTAATTTCCCTGAGTTCCTTAAGCAATTCCCTTTGCTCCTTATTCTTCTTTTTAAGAATTTCAATCCTTTCTTGCTGGCGAGCATTCCACTATTCTATCTGCACCTTTTCCTTCTTTAATTGTTTTATTGTTTTATGAAATTCCTTAATCTTTTCCTTATCAGTTCTTACATCAACCCTGAATCCTGAACAATCTTCAGAAGGTGCAGTTTCATTCAGATTTAGGGTAACACTAGGTTCCTTGGCTTTAACCTGGTATTTTGAGATTAATTCTGAGCTATGTTCTTCTTCAGAACTTGATAAATCTAAAGCTCCAGGTACATCTGGTAAGTAATCTGAGTCTTCCAAGTAATCCTGTTTTTCTTCAGGGAATTCATTTATGCCTTTAGCCATCTCTTTATCTTTTGCTAATCTAGTTGAATCTCTCGTTACAGGGCCTATAGGTGGTGTAAGTATTCCCTTTCCTTTGCTGACAGATTTCTTGGGAAATGGGGTCTTTTTTGCTCTTTTCCTGGTGCTTGTTTCAACATCCTCAGAATCATCTTCTATGATTATGGTGTTTTCTTCTTTGATTGACGGATTGAAAATGGCCTTTGACTTCAGCCTATACTTATTAGTAGCCCTGGTCGAATTTCTCCAAGGTTTCTATGATACACACACACCTTTATCCTTTTTTCCTTTGATTGCAATGCTCCTTTTGCTAGTCGATGGCATTTCAGACTTGACTGTAGTTTGAGCAATGAGATCATTATCTGACTCTGTCTCTCCTTTAACATCCTCCTCAGGAAGCATTTCATTTTTGGGCTCCCATCTAGGTCTCTTACTTCTGCTCTTCTTAGTTACCTTGATATCAGAAGATTCATCTTTCACAGGGTTTCATCAGAAATATCTCGACTCTGTTTAATAATTTTCCTTCCTCTACCCTTTTTATGCTTATTGGATTGAGTGATAGGTTTTAAGGATTGTGTGAGCCAGTTCCAGGGATTCTGTAATTCGTTCAGGGCAGACATGACTAGGGTTTTAATCAGGACTTGATGGAACAAACTGCCTTTAGCATTAGTGGAAATTGACTGCACTTTCTTGGACATTTTTGTCAAAATTTTAAGCAGAAAATAAGGAATATTTAAAGAGTAATCATGGTTTAGATGCATCAGTATTATGATATGGTAGATGTAGACCAATGAAAACCTCCCTTTGCAGGTGATGTATCTGTGAATCACCACTAGAACAGTGTGCCATTCGGGTCGAACCCAGCTGCGAGGTATTCCCCTTCTCCAATTTGGATTATGCTTATCTGGAAGGAGGAATTGATTTACAAATTCAGTAACCACGTGCTCCTTCTTCCACCACATTTTCCCTCCAACCACGAGCTTGCAAGCCTTTGCTATAGTCTTCTCTATCACTAGCATCAACATCTTACCGATTTCGACCTCATGACCATCGAAGTTTAGAGCGAATTCAATGGAAACCTGCTCATCATAACCTTGAAATGTGGTGAGGAACTCAAACCATCCAGTGTCTCTGAATCTTTGGGCAATTTGAGGATAGGCTTCAGGAAGTTCGGCACCTTCTGGTTCTATTCTGGCAACTTGTCCGCTCCTCTTTGGCGCCATTAAAATCAATTATGCAACTGTCGTCCTCGGGTTCCAAATTCACCACCTGCAATTGTTAGTGTATTCTGTTACTTTGAATGGATATCTGCATTTCTCCCTACAAGGCTGAATTAATCCAACTCGAACAGGTAACATATAATGATCATCAAACAACAGGTGATTTTGAAATGAACCCTGCGCGCGTGCATAGCAATTATATTCTGAAACTGGTGGATTTGAAAATGATTTCCAAGCTTTCATGGGAGCACACAAACTCTCAATTCATGAATCATGTCATCATAACTAAATCGGGATGGCAGGTGCAAGTTATGGCATGATTATTTGGTGCTATGGGAATAGGCTTATTCCCGTAGCACGTTTGACAACTTGAAATTTTTAAAATTCAAACGGCATAAAAGGAGACACTTCAAATTTAAACAATGTCTTTTCAAAATTCAAATTAAATAAATCATCAAAGACTATAATGCAAACCACGAAATGCCAAAATCTAAAAATGGAAAACAATTGAAAATGGAAAATGAGGAACGGGTAAGGAGGGTTTAGGACAAGGGTTTCTCACTAAAGCAAGACAAAATTAGAGACTAACACCTTAGAAGGATGTAGTGGTAAGTATTTCCAACAACTACAAAAAATGATTGAATCCTACAAGCAAGTGTTTCAAGAACCTTAGGGACTACCACCACTACTAGGATAACACCTTCTAGCATAGGTTTTTAGTGTTACAAAAAATGGAAAAATTTTCAAAAAAACCTCCACTACAACCTCCTCTATTGAATGTAGAGGTTTTAGTAGAGGTTTTAATGGATGTTCCATATAACTAAAATAAATTGGGCAGGCAGAGGTTGTAGCAATTTTTTTTTCCAGTCTTGTTATTGTCAAAATACACTAGTGCGATATTGACAAATGTGCACCAGTGCGTTAATATAATAAAAAATCCCTGGTGCGTTAATATAATAAAAACACCCTGGTGTGTTTACAACTGTTGTGCACCGGTTCCTCCTTTTTTTTGGTATGCAGAGCAATGATGCTCTTATAATTTATATGCATCGGTTCTGCCTTTTTTGCTTATGACGAACCATTGTGTTTTAGGTTTGTACACACCAATTCATTTAAGTTATAGTGAGTAGTGGCGCAATCAAGTTATGATAAGACCCGATGCATTTAATATAGTCTGGACCCTAGTTCTTGTATAATTAGTACGTACTGGCATCTGTTTTACCATGTGCATCGAAGGGTAGTGAAATTTTGAATATTCGAGGTGAGATGTTGGTGCCATTATTTTCACCAAGCACTGGTGCATATATTATAGTAAAGGCACCGATATGTAAATAATATTTAGATCTTAGTGCATATAATAAAAGTAACATACCTATAACGACCCCTCCATTACGACAACAAATAGCAATGTACAAAAGGTAAATTTTTTTTTTTGTCATTAGGAATTTAAAATCCTCACAACATAATTAATAGTGTCTCTAGGGATGCATCATCATAATTAATAATGATGATCATCAACACATTAACATATTTAATAGCGACACATGATCAACACATAAACATAAATAGCGACGCAATTCAACACGTCACGTTCAACTGAAGAAAAAATACCAATAATGATCAACCATGTCACTGAATATTAAAAGAAATACCCACCCAACCTACCCTGCATCATTAGGAGCTCTAGGACACATAAGCAATGCTCAAGCCCATGATTCATCCAATTGATTTTGAACACTTAAGGTCTCAGGGTTGGCAACTATTTTGAGGAAGGAGGAGGTGTCTAAATCCCCTAATTCAACTTCTATCCTAAACATCATGACTAGTTCTAATAATACGACATGAAATCACATGTAATTAATATTATAAACAATAGCTAGTACACAATATCACTACATATTATGCTAAGAAGAAAAAGGAAAAATGGTCAATGACTGCATCATTCCTATGCTATTTTAGAACCTTTAATTAGTAGTCCAACACAAAAACACATATCATATGCATCTATCATTTCCATGGACGTGCAAGGTAAATCTATTTTACTTAATCAACATCAAGCATTAATTAAGTGCAAGGTTAAGTAAGGTAACGATACATGTAAATAGTAAAACCACAAGAGCATAAGTATATTTTCGTAATAAATAAGGATCTAATTACGCTTATCAAGAAAATTTCCCCAAAATCAAGTTCATACAAGTTGAGCATCATTATCAATACTTCCAGCGATCGTAACAAGTATGAACTTCATGTAGCAAGACTATATATATTTTAAAAGGACTTATCTCCATTAAGCAGTACAATAAGAATTCATCGCTCATTTCATATCCATTTACAAGGTACCATAAGGAGATGAGCTAAATAAATAGTCAATATAATTCAAGTCAACCTTTACATATCTATTAAAGACAATTAGAAGATCAACACACATCAATAATTAAGATAATTCAAATACCATCTTGTTTGTCCTCTTAGAGACGTAAGGTGGACATGACATAATAAGGTAATATAATGAGGACGTTAAATTCCCACCATGTATCCTAAGGAGATAAATATATTATTATGTTGCAGGGTAAGGTTGCTACTTTACATATCCAATTGTGAATAAGCAAGAGAAAACCCAACCCTACTCGGTGATAGATATAAGGATTTTATTATTAATTAACATAATCATTATATCTCATAAGAATATTAAGGTTCTTCTTCGACAACACATAAATATTAACATCACTCCAACTCAATCAATGGTTCTATGAGGATCAATCACTCGATGCTAACTCAAGACTTCAATGCTATCTAAAATTCAATTTAGAATTAAGGAAAACCAAGGTCGTATTGGAGCAATAAAAAGGTTTTACATTACTAACTAAAATTTCTGATTTGAAACTAAAGGGAGATCGACTTCCTTAAAGGGAGAAAGCATCCCATGCTACTCTAGACACTCCATGTAGAGGTAAGGGGATACAATCCCAATGTAGCTATGACAAGAACACAAGCTATCTTAACGAATCATCAAAAGGAGTCACGAGGAATTTTATTCATAAAAAGTAATGGCTTAAGGCTAAAGTGGCTCATGATCTATCCCAAAAATTAAGGAATGCCAACCATACCTTATTCAACAATGTGGGTGCATAATTTCCAACGATGTAAAAAACCATGAGATTCACGTCAGGAAGGTAGATAGATAGTTTATTTAATGGTGAAGGTAATTTTGTGAGGGTTCCTAGCCTAAATGGAACCTTAAATCTAGAGAGAAGGAAATCCTTGTAAGCCCAATACAATGGTCGCAATTACACAAGGTAGAGGAGAGGGATTTTTATTACTAAAACATAGGGGTAAGGGTCTTCACTTTACTTAAACGCAAAGGTAAGGGGTTCTTCTTGCAAAAACATAGAGGTAAGGGATTTGTCTTGCATAATTGTAGAGGTAAGGATTCTTCTTATTAAAATGCAGGGGTGATGATTCATCTTACTAAAAACGTAGAGGTAAGGGATTCTTCTTATTAAAACACAGAGGTGAGGATTCATCTTACTAAAAACGTAGAGGTAAGGGATTCTTCTTATTGAAACGTAGGGGTGAGGATTCGTCTTACTAAAAATGTAGAGGTAAGGGTCTTTGAATTGCTTAAACACAGAGGTAAGGGATTATTCTTACTGGAACGCAGAGGTAAGGAAATTTGTAATGCAAGGAGCAGTCATTTAAGGATTGCAAGAGCCCCAGGTAACGCTGGTAGTCATTTAGATGGTGGTTTAAAGGAAACAATCAAGGATATTAAATTTGAGACTTCCATTCATTAACAATGAATAAAACTCAACTCAGGAAGCACTTAACCAATGCGATGATCAAAATGGATTACATACTCCAAATTTAGATAATTCAAGGTAAACCCTAGAAACACAACTATCTTGAAGCATAAGAATTTATGAATTAGGAATTAGGATCAATTGAGCAGGGACGATAAATTTTCTATAAATTCTGAGCTAAAAATACTAGTAGCGGACCCAAGAGATTTTAAATCAACGTTAATCTTTAATCCTAAATGAAATCATAATAAAAATCCTTGCAATCGCTTGGCCATTTATCCAACATGCCAATAAACCAAAATTCGAATAACAGAGTGAATGTGTTGCGGACTATTACACAAGCACGCTATTGAGTACATAAAGATCACTTGAATACAAATGAAAAACTAAACTTTTTATTTACATGAAGATCTGAATTAATAACAAATAAATACCGAGACCAATGACCTCTGATACCAATGTTGATCTCCAAGGTGGATCTTGTGTCTCTTCCTAGGTCTTGTTTTGCTTGATAATCGATGGAATTCATCGGTACCTCCCAACCAACGCTAGGGGTACTCTTCTTCCCCCTTATCCCACTGAGCCGCAAAGGGGCCATGCACACACACAATGATAAATCCTCTAGCTCCAAGACTACCTCACGAGGTAGAGCCACCACTCTCTCTCAAGCTGGGTATCCCAAATATCACAAGTAAAACCAATCAAAAATTTTGCAGCATAAATTTACCCATCATCTATGTCCCCTTTTCTCCTCTTTACCATTTGATTTATAGGAGTCTCCTTAATGAAAACTCCTCACTTGAACCATTAATTAAATTTTTAATTAGATAAGTTAGAATTATTTCCCCCTTACACTTGTCACCTGTTGGCACAGGGGCAGACCCAGGGTTCAACACTACAACAACGCACCAACAAAGCCCTAACTACGGACCCTTTCGGAAACACCTGCGAAGCAGATGAAGTCTCACCCGAGGTAGAGGCAAGGGTGGTTGCAGGACTCAAGTGTCTGCTGTTGGTTGTGGAGCCTGATTATCTTCCTGATGCAGAGGTTCTTTGCTTTCAGCCGTGTCTATACCCCATGAAGTATTTACACCCCAGAAGTATGTACACTCTTCCACGCGGGGGAGTGCAGAGGGGGGGTACCCCCTCTGCGGGGTCTGGGGGCAAGCAGGCCCCCAGCGGGGGTTCGGGGGCGAAGCCCCCGAAGAAAAAATTGCCTTGTAAAAGTATATGTAATTTCATTGTAAATCTGAACCGTTCATTATAAGGTCGCAGATCTAACGGTAGAGATTATGTTAGGGTTTTTTTGCCCTAGAAGGCAACCCTCTTTTATGAGGGAAATGTATTGCAGCTATGGATTGATGGTGAATATTGTATTCTGAGCGAGGAGACTGTGAGAGAAAGAAGAGGA
>JASDQU010739395.1:66310-76866 GCA_032191745.1 Picea mariana | reverse complement strand
TTGCGCTCCTCCTTCGTTAGGTTGTCGAAGTTCCAAAATAGGTCAACATGACCAAGAAATTCTCAAAACTTGGTCAAGGGCCAACATCACCCCTTTCCCCAAGTTGCACAAGTAATTACACATTTTATTTTAATTAAATGTAATTTCTCTCACCCATCCTAAAAGCACTCCTTAAATCACTCCTAGTTGTCTATTTATTCCCCTTATTTACAATTAATGAATGAAGCCTTAATAAATATGAGTTGAGTTAAAATATGAGTCTTCTTCTAGCTATACCAGTGTTAACTAGACTCTAGATACCATTATATGCATACACATTCTTTTATCTTCATTTCTTTCTCATTTTAGAACTCCCTTTTAAAATTTTCTTGCACCCATGTGCCTTATCAAATATTTAGATATATTTAACTCTTTTTAATTCTTAACTTGATTTACTTCATCCCCTTTTTATTTAATTTATAATTTAGTTTTAGTCTTCTTACCCAAACTTAAACTTAATATTAAATTTTGAAAAGACTTAGAATTTCATTTGGGGATGTAAAATTAATAATTTCAATCCTTAATTAATTAATTAAATATGACAATGTTTAAATATCTTACAAGGTTAATTATTCTCTCAAGGTTTTCTAGTCCATATAGATTCATTGACTCAAGTGTTACTTTCGTGATGCTCCCTTCAAGATGCACTCTGTGATCCAAGGGTTCCACTCTCCTTTGACTAGTTTTGGTAGTTGTCCAACCCTTGGAGTCAACACTCCATTCAGGTGACCTTGTGAGAGGATAACTAAGGAATAAGGACCCTACCTTATTGCACGCCCTTAGAAATCTTTGTGAGCGATTGTCTCAATCTTCCCTCATGACTTCATGGACCTCTCGAACTAGGTAATCGTTAACCTACAATTCGAGCCACGACGGGAGTACTAGTAGGATCCAACAGGGATGTTGCCACACCTCTCCCTCAATATATGGTCTATGTGCATGGTCCCTTTACTCCTTATGTGATTCAGATTAGCAAGAAATTTCCAGCCTACATCTATCAACGAAACACTGTCAATGATCCATATACAAAATCATACTATAATCGATCATATGTCACATATACATAAATAAAATACTCAAACCAATAAAATCCACTCCCTGACTCAATCCAGAGTCCCAGGAGGTCCATTGATGCCATCAACATCCACAATATGTCAAGTGTCTTGCACACTCATGGGAAACTCATCAATAACATCTCTCAATACCTATATATCAATTAGCATTAAATTACAACCATCAACAACATCATAAAAATCCATAAGAGAAATATATAACAATGTACTATAATCGGATCACTTGCATGCAAGTGGTCTCAAAGAATAAGTTGATAACATGTTCTTGCAAGATAGGGATGTTACATACACCCCCTCTTGTTTTAAACTTTGTCCTAAAGTTGTACAATACATAAAATGCAGTAATAAAAGTATTTGATGAGATATATATGTCTAACCTATCCAAACAAGTAAGGAAACGACTGACACATATCATATGTGTCCTCTCAGGTAGCCGAGTGTGGACCATAATTGTCCCACTATACCTTGACATGATTGACTTTTCAATGTTGTAGCTATCAAATGTGATGGTCCAGAATGCGGATTGGCTCCAATATGAGTGCACCCTCATCTGACACCTGCAAAGAACTCATGTCAATCACATGTGTAGGATCACTAACATAATGTCTCAATATGGATACATGAAAAACACCATGCATATGCCTCAAAGAATCAGGTAAGGCTAGTTGATAGGCCAAGGGTCCTTTCCTTTCCACAACTTCAAAATGTCCCACAAACCTAGGAGATATTTTAGCTCCCTTCCCAAACATGATCAAACTCTTGTGTGGTTTCACCCGTAGGAAAAACCGATCGCCAACTTCATAATCACGGTCAACATGATGCACATCAACATGACTCTTCTGCCGATATTGCGCCTCTTTAATCCTTTCTCTTATCATTTGAATTTGTTCTTCCATCTCTTGGATCACTTTTGGTCTTACAATGGCCCTATCCTCAAGTCGATCCCAACTCAAAGGCATCCGACACAGTTTCTCGTAAGAAACTCAAATGGTGCTATCTTAATGGTAATTTGATAGATGTTGTTGTATGCAAACTCTACTAGTGGCAAGAACTCTTGCCAATGTTTGTGTTGGTCCATTACATACATACACAACATATCTTCCAAAATTTGGTTTGTTCTTTCTGTCTTCCTGTCTGTCTCAGGGTGATACGTTGTACTAAATTTCAGTTGTGTTCCCAAAGCCTCTTGGAAACTGGTCCAAAAATGTCCTGCAACATTGATCCTCTATCGGATATGATCCTTTTTGGGACACCATGTAACCTCACAATCTTGCTGATAAAAACTCTAGCTATGTCTGGCGCCTGATTCGTTGTACGCACATGAATAAAATGTGCACTCTTTGTCAGAGTTTCAACTACCACGAAAATTGAGTCATGCCTCCTTGTCGTTAGCAACAATCCAACAATAAATTCCATTGAAATGACCTCCCATTTCGATTCCGGGATGACGTGTGGTTGTAGTAATCTCGCTGGATGTCTATTTTCATCTTTCACTTGTTGACATTCTATACATCTCACCATGTAGCCAACTATGTTTGATTTCATCCCTTTCTAGAAGAATAAAGGCTTTAGGTCTACCCTCATATTCGTGACTCTCAGATGAGCCATGTACACTGTGTGATGCGCTGCACTTAAGATCATGCTTCTTAATTTTTCATTAGGAGGTATGCAAATCCTGTTGTTATACCTCATCAATCTGTCATTGTCTAATATATATCCTTCAAACCTTGGTACCCTCATGGTGTCTTGTCCGATATTGTCCTTAACATCTTTGTACCAGTCATCGTTGAACGGTATAGTTAGAATACTTTCTCAAAGATTCGTCCAAACAGGTACCACCGAGAAGATGCATGGTCTCTGACTCAACGCATAGGCCACTCTGTTTACCATTCCTTTTATGTAAGTAATCCCAAAATCGTATTCGCTAAGTAATTCTGACCAATGCCTTTGTCACGCGTTCAAGTCACTTTGTGTACTATGTGCTGGAATCCACTTTTATCTATTTTTAGTTCAAATTTTCATCCAATCAGATAGTGTCTCCACACTCTCAAGGAATACACAATGGCCAATAACTCCAAATCATGTGTTTCATAGTTCTCCTCATTATTTCTTAATTTCATTTAGATGCAAGCGATCACTTGACCCTCTTGCATCAATAATCTGCCTAAACCTTCCTTGGATGCATCCTTGCATACCAAGAATTCCTTGTCCATGTTGAAGACTTTTAGTATCGGTGCGGTCGTCAACAATTCCTTGAGCCTTTGAAATGCTTCCATGCATTTCTCGATCCACAAAAAATTCTTTTTTTTATTCTACAATCCCTTGATCGGATTTTCTATATTCGAAAAACTTTCGACGAACCATCGGTAATATCCTGCTAAACCCATAAAGTTGTGTACTTCTTGTACATTTGTCATTTTAGGACATTCCATAATAGCCTCTACTTTCGTAGGATCCACATCGATCCCTTCACCAGATATAACATGCCCTAAGTAATGAATCTTTGATTGGTAAAAATAACATTTCGATAGTTTCCTGTGATTTGGTTTCTCACAATCACTGTAGTACCAAGATTAAATGTTCGTCATGTTATTTTGTCATCCGAGAATATATCAATATGTCATCAATGAATACTTGAACAAAATTGTCCAAGTATTTGCGGAACACCCCATTCATCAAACTCATGAATACCCCCGGGGCGTTTTTTAGTCCAAACGTTAAAACGATAAACTCGTAGTGTCCGAACCTCGTCTTGAATGCGGTCTTAGGAATATCTTCCTCTTTAATTTGTAACTGGTGATATCTTGATCTCAAGTTGATATTTGAAAACACCGTCGTGCCCTTCATTTGATCAAACAAATCATCTATCCTTGGCAATGGATACTGGTTCTTGATTTTCTCCTTGTTCAATTGACGGTAGTCAATACAAAGTCTCCATGACCGATCCTTCTTTCTTATGAAAATAACAGGCGCACCCCAAGGTGACACACTTGGACGTATAAGCCCCAAGTCTAGAAATCCTTTAATTGAATTTTCAACTCTTGTAATTCAGGTGTTGACATCCGATATGGCGTTCTCGCTATCAGTTCAATTCCAAGCTTCAATTCTATTGTAAAATACAACTCTCTTTCAGGTGGTAAACCTGGTAACTCTTCTGGAAACACGTCTGCAAACTCTTTCACTATAGGAGGGTTTCTAATCCTTTTGCCTCACCCTTTTTGTTTAGCGCCAAGATTGCATAAAGCTTGAACCCCTTTCACATGCTCTTCTGTAGTTGTAAGGAAGAAATGAACCTCAAGGACACTCCCTGGTTTCTTCCTACAATCACTCTTCTCTATCCCACATCATCGGTCAAACTTAATTGTTTTGTCTTACAGTTGAGTATCACATCATGTGATTCCAACAAGTCCATAGCGATCACTATGTCATAAGATCCTAAGATCATGACATATAGGTTGGGATTCGTTACAAAATCTCCCAAGTTAATGCCACAGTACACAACCTTTCCTCCAACCTTATGTTTGGCACCCGAATCCATTTATATGTATCTAAACTCGTCCTGCTCAACTACCTTTACCTTAATTCGTTTTTAGCATTGCACCATAAATACAACTCTCTGTAGCACCTAGATCTATCAAAATACTAAAATTTAGGTCGGCGATGGTACCTGACATCTCGAGCACAGTGGACTGGTGCTTAGCCTGGTGGTTATTCACCATTGCATGAATCCTATGGGGCTTGCCCAAATCTCCAACTGTAGTGTGTCCTGCTGACCCGACTGATCTGGCCCTCTCAACCAGACAATATCGCTGGTAATGTGGCTCTCCACATGTCTAACATCCATTCTTCGGTCCAGTACTCCTGGTCCCCGAAGTAGAAGTTGTTGGCCTTCCAGCCTGAGATCCTGGTCTATTCTATTGAACATGCCTAAACTACTTCTGTTGCGGGAGATGTTGTTGATCATGTGATGGTCCTCTATAGGGAGTCCTCTCCTGAGGAGTCAGTCATCATGGTGTCATGAATGTGGATCCTCTAGATGTATATCGATACCCTAATGTTTATCTGGATGGTGTCTAATGCTGCTGCGCACCTGATGTCATCTATCCAATCGATCTTGTGAGAGTCCTACCCTGACCCCCGCTGGTCAACTCTTCCTCAGCTATGAGGGCCTTCTGGACTGCATCGTGCAATGTTTGAGGCATTATGATCCTCGCCTTTGCATGAATTTTGAAGTTAAGGCCGAACATAAACTTTTTGACCTTTATCTTTTTCATGTTCAATTGTGGAGCATACCTAAGAAGCTCCATGAATCAGGCCTCATACTCGGGCACCGTACGACCACCCTGTTGTAAGGCATTGAACTCATTGAGTTGGCACTCAATGAATTCCTCTAACAAATACCTCTCCCAGAACCATTCCTTGAATAGTTCCCATGACATGTCTTTGACGACCATGTTCAGTTGAGGTAGGAGTGTCTTCCACCATAGAAGAGCACTCCCTTTCAACTAAAAGAATGCCATGCAGACCTTCATGTTGGAGGTGTAGTCACGAAGTGCAAAGCACATCGCCATGTTTTCTATCCATGCCTGGGTGACTGAATCGTCCGTGGCACCCATGACCTTGGGAAAATTCACCTTCTCGAGCTCTTTGTGAATTCTACCACCTCCAGCTGTCGCACGTTGTGAACCCTCATGGGTACAGGAGCCCTGGCCTCATCTCTATTGAGTCAGTTAATCAAGGCCTCTGACATCCTATGAAAGGACCTCATCAAACCAACCACATCCTCCACGAAAACCTGCTCCTATCCAATAACTTGTTCTTCTCCTTGGGGGTTAGACCCCTCTAGCTCAGATTCTACGGGAGGCATCACACCTCTGCCCCTAGCACCACGTTGTATACCTCCATAACATCCTCTAACCATGATTACCTACATCGACAAATTTCAAATTTTAATTTAGCGATATGTTATTTATCAAAGGTTTAATACAGTGGAATGCGTAATGATCCCAAGTTGTGGGGATGAACCTGCTCTGATACCATATGTAACGACCCCTCCATTACGACAAAAAATAGTGATGTACAAAACGTGATTTTTTTTTTCTCATTAGGAATTTAAAATTGTCACAACATAATTAATAGCGTCTCCAATGATGCATCATCATAATTAATAATTACACTCATCAACGCATTAACACATTTAACAACAACACATGATAAACACATAAACATAAATAACGACACAATTCAACACATCATGTTCAACTGAAGCAAAAATACCAATAATGATCAACCATATCACTGAATATTAAAATAACTACCTGCCCAACCTACCCTACATAGTTAGGACCTCCAAGACACATAAGCAACGCTCAAGCCTAGGATTCATCCAATTGATTTTGACCACTTAATCTCTCATGGTTGGAGACTATTCTGAGGAACAAGGAGGTGTTAAAATCCCCTAATCCAACTTCTATCCTAAACATCATGACTAGTTCTAATAATACAACATGAAATCACACGTAATTAATCTTATAAACAATAACCTGTACACAATAACATTGCATCTTACACTAAGAAGAACAAGGATGAATGGTCAATGACTGCATCATTCCTATGCTATTTCTTTAATTAGAAGCGCGACACAAAAACATGTATCATATGCATCTATCATTTCTATGGATGTGCAAGGAAAATCTATTTTACTTAATCAACATCAAGCATTAATTGAGCACAAGGTTAAGTAAGGTAATGATAGATGTAAATAGTAAAACCACAAGAGCATAAGTATATTCTCATAATAGATAAGGATCTAATTACGCCTATCAAGTAAATTTCCCAAAAATCAAGTTCATACAAGTCGAGCATCATTATCAATACTTCCATCTACCGTAACGAGTTCAAACTTCATGTAGAGAGATTATATATCTTTTAAAAGGAATTATCTCCATTAAGAAGTACAATATGAATTCATTGTTAATTTCATATCCATTTACAAGGTATCATAAGGAGATCAACTTAATAAATAATCAATAGAAGTCAAGGCAACCTTTACATATCCATTAAAGACAATTAGAAGATCAACACACAACAATAATTAAGATAATTCACATACCATCTTGTTTGTCTGCTTAGATACCTAAGGTGGTCATGGCATAATAAGGTAATGTAATGGGAACGTTAAATTTCCACCATGTATCCTAAGGAGATAAATATATTATTATGTTGTAGGGCAAGATTTCTACTTTACATATCCAATTGTGAAGAAGCAAGAGAAAACCCAACCCTAATGGGTGATAGATATAAGGATTTTATTATTAATTAACATAATCATTATATCCCATAGGAAGGTTAAGGTTCTTATTAGACAACAGATAAAGAGTAACATCACTCCAACTCAATCAATGTTCTATGAGGATCAGTCCTTCGATGCTAACTCAAGACTTCAATGCTATCTAAAATCCAATTTAGAATTAAGGAAAACCAAGGTCATATTGGAGAAATAAAAAGGGTTTCCATTACTAACTAAAATTTTCGATTTGAAACTAAAGGGAGATCGACTTCCTTAAAAGGCCATAAGGGTCCCATGCTACTATACCCACTCTGTGTATAGGTAAGGGGAGACAATCCCAATGTAGCTATGACAAGAATGCAAGCTATCTTATCAAATCATCAAAAGGATTCACAAGGAATTTTATTCATAAAAAGTAATGGCTTAAGGGTAAAGTGGCTTGCGATCTATACCTGAAATTAAGGAATGCCAACCATCCCTTATTCAACAGTGTGGGTGCATCATTATGAATGGCATAAAAAACCATGAGATTCATGTTAGTAAGGTACATAGACAATTTATTTAATGGTCAAGGTAATTTCGTGAGGGTTTCTAGCCTAAATGGAAACTTAACTTTAGAGCGAAGGAAATCCCTACAAGCTTGATACACTAGTCACAACTACACAAGGCAGAGGCGATGTATTTGTCTTACTAAAATGCAGAGGTAAGGGTCTTCACCTTACTTAAACACAGAGGTAAGGGATTATTCTTACAGAAACGCAGAGGTAAGGGATTCGTCTTGCATAATCGAAGAGGTAGGAATCTTCTTATTAAAATGCAGGGGTGAGGATTCATCTTACTAAAAATGAAGAGGTAAGGGATTCTTCTTATTAAAATAAAGGGGTGAGGATTTGTCTTATTGAAAACGTAGAGGTAAAGGATTCTTCTTATTAAAACGTACGGGTGAGGATTCATCTTACTAAAAACACAGAGGTAAGGGTCTTCACCTTGATTAAGCACAGAGGTAAGGGATTCTCCTTGTTGGAACGTAGAGGTAAGGAAATTTGTGATGCAAGGCACAATCGTTTAAGGATTGCAAGAGCCCTAGGTAATCTCATTGGTAGTCATTTAAACAAACATCGTGTTGAGAAGGATAAGACATTAAGATTTGCAAGAGCCCCAGGTAATTTCCTTGGAAGTCATTTAAATAGTTTAGGGATGGTAAGAGAAGTCATCAAGAATTTTAGATGGTGGTTTAAAGGAAACAATAAAGGAACTTGAATTTGAGACTTGCATTCAGTAGTAATGAATAAAATTCAAATCAGGAAGCACTTAACCAATGCGATGATCACCATGGATCACATACTCATAATTTTGATAATTCAAGGTAAATCCCATAAAAAGAACTATCTTGAAGCATAATAATTTCTGAATTAGGAATTAGGATCAATTGGGTGGGGACAATAAATTTTATATGAATTATGAGCTGAAAAAATACTACTAGTGAACCCAAGATATTTTAAATGAAGGTTACTCCTTAATCCTCTATGAAATCATAATAAAAATCCGTGCAATCGCTTGACCATTTATCCAACATGCCAATAAACCAAAATTTGAATAGAAGAGTGAATGCATTGCAGACTATTACACAATAATTCCATGTGTTATTTAGTACATCAAGATCACTTGAATACAAATGAAAAACTAAACTTTTTATTTACATGAAGATCTGAATTAATAAAAAACAATATCAGGACCAATGACCTCTGATACTAATGTCGATCTCCAAGGTGGATCTTGCGCCACATCCTTGATCATGTTTTGCTTGCTAACCAATGGTCTTCACTGGTACCTCCTAGTCAACGCTAGGGGTACTCTTCTTCCCCCTTAGCCCCCCCAGTTGCAAAGGGGCCACGCACACACAAAACCAAAAATCCTATAGCTCCCATATTTCCTCGCAAGGTAGAGCCACCACTCTCTCTCAAGCTGGTTATTCCAACTCTCACAAGTAAAACCAGTCAAAAATTTTGTAGTATAACTTTATCCATCATCTGTGTCCCCCTTTTCCCCTCTTTACCATTTTATTTATAGGAGTCTCCTTAATGACAACTCCCCACTTGCACAATTAATTCACTTTTTAATTAGACAAATTATAATTAGTTCCCTCTGACACTTGTCATCCCTTTCCCCAAGTTACACAAGTAATTCCACATTTTATTTTAATTAAAGTCAATTTCTCTCACCCATCCTAAAATCACTTCTTAAATTACTCCTAGTTGTCTCTGTATTCCCCTTATTTCGAATTAATGATTGACACCTTACTAAATCTAATTTGAGTTAAAATAGGAGTCTTCTTCTCATTAGACTAGTGTTAACTAGACTCTAGATACCTATCTACGAGTACACATTATTTCATCTTTATTTCTTTCTCCTTTTAGAACTCCCTTTTAACATTTTCTTGCACCCATGTTCCTTATCAAATATTTAGATATATTTCACTCTTTTTAATTCTTAACTTGATTTACTTCATCCCATTTTTATTTAATTTATAATTTAGTTTTAGTCTTCTTACCGAAACTTAGACTTAGGCTTAAATTTTGAATAGGCTTAGACTTTCATTTGGCGATGTAAAATTAATAATTTCAATCCTTAATTAATTAATTAAATGTGGAAATGTTTAAAGATTTTACAAGGTTTAATTATTCTCTCAAGTTTTTCTAGGCCACCTAGATTCATTGACTCAAGTGTTACTTTCACGATGTGCCCTTGAAGACGCACTCTGTGCTCCAAGGGTGCCACTCTCCTATGACTAGTTTTGGTAGTTTTCCAACCCTTGGAGTTAGCACTCCATTTGGGTGACCTTGTGAGAGACTAAGGGCTTCTAAGGAATAAGGACCTCTCCTTATTGTGTGCCCCTTAGAAATATTCATGAGCGACTGTCTCAGTCTTCCCTCACGACATCATGGACCTCTCGAACTAGATAATCGCTAACCTACAATTCGATCCACGATGGGAGTGCTAGTAGGATGTGACAAAGATGTTTCCACACCTCTCCCTCAATATCTGGTCTATTTACATGGCCCCTTACTCCTTATGTGAGTTAGATTAGCAAGCAATCGCCAGCCTACATCCATCAATGAAACACTTTCAATATAAGGTATCTAGAGAGATAGTGG
>JASDQU010739395.1:49553-65975 GCA_032191745.1 Picea mariana | reverse complement strand
GCACTTATCATAAGTAAATAGGTCATATCTGGTAGATCAAGCGTTGAGCATATTCATATATATCAGATCTATCATTCTACCTATCATTAGCACTAAGCATAAGAAGATCTATCTAATCATCTCAAGCACTTAGTAAAAGAAGACATAAACACATTAAGACAAGCACGAAGCAAGACAACACATTGTTTATGTGGTTCACCCCTCTCCTCGGGCTACATCCACCAACTCTTCTTCTTTATTGTCTTCGGTCAATTGGTTACAAGCACAGAGCCTCAAAACCCTTGCTCCACATGGGACATAAGATCTGCGCAGCTCACTAGATCCTTCTTCCTTGCGTTACATCACTAAGCCTCCTATCGTATCGCACAAGGACTTGCACTCAACTTTGCAAGTCTTACACAGAATGCACAAAGACTTGATCACACAGATCCAACTGTTGGCACTTAGCCTACATCACATAGATATCTCATTCGACTATAACTATTGCCCTATATGTCCTAAACATCTATATATATATTACAAAATAGGCCTACACATGGGTAACCCATGGGCTGACATCCCATTCCCGTTACATATTCCCAAAAACCCAAAAAGGGGGTTGAGATCCTGTGATCTCCGCTTCATCTTGTGCTCCTCCTTCGACGGGTTATCGAAGTTCCAAAATAGGTCAACATGAACAAGAAATTCCCAAAACTTGGTCAAGGGCCAACATCACCCCTTTCCCCAAGTTGCACAAGTAATTCCACATTTTATTTTAATTAAATGTAATTTCCCTCACCCATCCTGAAAGCGCTCCTTAAATCACTCCCAGTTGTCTCTTTATTGCCCTTATTTCCAATTAATGAATGAAGCCTTAATAAATATGAGTTGAGTTAAAATATGAGTTTTCTTCTAGCTATACTAGTGTTAACTAGAATCTAGATACCTTTCTATGCGTACACATTCTTCCATCTTTATTTCTTTCTCATTTTAGAACTCCCTTTTAAAATTTTCTTGCACCCATGTGCCTTATCAAATATTTAGATATATTTTACTCTTTTTAATTCTTAACTTGATTTACTTCATCCCCTTTTTATTTAATTTATAATTTAGTTTTAGTCTTCTTACCCAAACTTAGACTTAGGATTAAATTTTGAAAAGGCTTAGACTTTCATTTGGGGATGTAAAATTAATAATTTCAATCCTTAATTAATTAATTAAATATGACAATGTTTGAATATTTTACAAGGTTTAATTATTCGCTCAAGGTTTTCGAGCCCATATAGATTCATTGACTCAAGTGTTACTTTCACGATGCTCCCTTCAAGACGCACTCCGTGCTCCAAGGGTGCCACTCTCCTTTGACTAGTTTTGGTAGTTGTCCAACCCTTGGAGTCAGCACTCCATTCGGGCGACCTTGTGAGAGGATAACTAAGGAATAAGGACCCTACCTTATTGCGCGCCCCTTATAAATCTTTGTGAGTGATTGTCTCAGTCTTCCCTCCCAACTTCATGGACCTCTCGAATTAGGTAATCGTTAACCTACAATTCAAGCTATGATGGGAGTACTAGTAGGATCTGATAGGGATGTTGCCACACCTCTCCCTCAATATATGGTCTATGTGCATGGTGCCTTTACTTCTTATGTGAGTCAAATTAGCAAGAAATTGTTAGCCTACATCCATCAATGAAACACTGTCAATGATCCATATACAAAATCATACTCTAATCGATCATATGTCACATATGCATAAATGAAATACTCAAACCAATAAAATCCACTTCCTGACTCAATCCAGAGTCCGAGGAGGTCCATTGATGCCATCAACATCCACAATATGTCAAGTGTCCTGCACACTCATGGGAAACTCATCAATAACATCTGTCAATACCTATATATCAATTAGCATTAAATCACAACCATCAAAAACATCCTAAAAATCCATAAGAGAAATATATAACGATGTACTATAATCGGATCACTTGCACGCAAGTGTTCTCAAAGAATAAGTTGATAGCATGTTCTCACAAGAGAGGGATGTTACATACACCCCCTCTTATTTTAAACTTCATCCCGAAGTTGTACAATATATAAAATGCAGTAATAAAAGTATTTGATGAGATATATATGTCTAATCTATCCAAACAAGTAAGGAAACGACTGACACATATCATATGCGTCCTCTCAGGTAGCCGAGTGTGGACCATAATTGTCCCACTGTACCTTGACATGATCGACTTTTCAATGTTGTAGCTTTCAAATGCGATGGTCCAGAATGCAGATTGGATCCACTGTGAGTGCACCCTCGTCTGACACCTGCAAAGAATTCACGTCAATTACATGTGTAGGATCACTAACATAATGTCTCAATACGGATACATGAAAAACACCATGCATACGCCTCAAAGAATCAGGTAAGGCTAGTTGATAGGCCAAGGGTCCTTTCCTTTCCACAACTTCGAAATGTCCCACAAACCTAGGAGATATTTTAGCTCCCTTCCCAAACTTGATCGAACTCTTGTGCGGTTTCACCCATAGGAAAAACCGATCGCCAACTTCATAATCGCGGTCAACATGATGCGCATCAACATGACTCTTCTGTCGATATTGTGCCTCTTTAATCCTTTCTCTTATCATTTGAATTTGTTCTTCCATCTCTTGGATCGCTTCTGGTCTTACAAGGGCCCTATCCTCAAGTCGATCCCAACTCAAAGGCATTCGACACGATTTCCCGCAAGAAACTCAAATGGTGCTATCTTAATGGTAATTTGATAGTTGTTGTTGTATGAAAACTCTACTAGTGGCAAGAACTCTTGCCAATGTTTGTGTTGGTCCATTACATACATACACAACATATCTTCCAAAATTTGGTTTGTTCTTTCTGTCTTCCTGTCTATCTCAGGGTGATACGTTGTACTAAATTTCAGTTGTGTTCCCAAAGCCTCTTGGAAATTGGTCCAAAAATGTCCTGCAACATTGATCCTCTATCGGATATGATCCGTTTTGGGATGCCATGTAACCTCACAATCTTGCTGATAAAAACTCTAGCTATGTATGGCACCTGATTCGTTGTACGCACATGAATAAAATGTGCACTCTTCGTCAGAGTATCAACTACCACGAAAATTGAGTCACGCCTCCTTGCCTTTAGCGAAAATCCAACAATAAAGTCCATCGAAATGACCTCCCATTTCGATTCCAGAATGACGTGTGGTTGTAGTAATCTCGCCGGATGTCTATTTTCATCTTTCACTTGCTGACATTCTATACATCTCACCATGTAGCCAACTATGTTTGATTTCAACCCTTTCTAGAAGAATAAAGGCTTTAGGTCTGCCCTCATATTCATGACTCTCAGATGAGCCATGTACATTATGCGATGCACTGCACTTAAGACCAGGCTTCTTAATTCGTCATTAGGAGGTACGCAAATCCTGTTGTTATACCTCATCAATCCATCATTGTCCAATGTATATCCTTCAAACCTTGGTACCCTCATGGTGTCTTGTCCGATATTGTCCTTAACGTCTTTGTACTAGTCATCGTTGAACTGTATAGTTAGAATCCTTTCTCAAAGATTCATCCAAAGAGGTACCACCTAGAAGATGCATGGTCTCCGACTCAATGCATCGACCACTCTGTTTACCGTTCCTTTTATGTAAGTAATCCCAAAATCGTATTCGCTAAGTAATTCTGACCAATGCCTTTGTCGGGCGTTCAAGTCACTTTGCATACTATGTGCTGGAATCCACTATGATCTATTTTTAGTTCGAATTTTCATCCAATCAGATAGTGTCTCCACACTCTCAAGGAATACACAATGGCCAATAACTCAAATTCATGTGTTTCATAGTTCTCCTCATTATTTCTTAATTTCATTTAGATGCAAGCAATCACTCGACCGTCTTGCATCAATAATCCGCCTAAACCTTCCTTGTATGCGTCCGTGCATACCAAGAATTCCTTGTCCATGTCGGAGAATTTTAGTATCGGTGCTATTGTCAACAATTCCTCGAGCCTTCGAAATTCTTCCACGCATTTCTCAATCCATAAAAACTTCTTGTTTTTATTCTACAATCCCGTGATCGGATTTTATATCTTTGAAAAACCTTCAACGAACCATCGATAATATCTTGATAAACCCATAAATTTGTGTACTTCTTGTACATTTATTGCTATAGGAAATTCCATAATAGCCTCTACCTTTGCAGGATCCACATCGATCCCTTCACCGGATATAACATGCCCTAAGTAATGAATCTTTGATTGGTAAAAATAACATTTTGATAGTTTCCCGTAATTTGGTTTCTCACAAGCACTGTAGTACCAAGATTAAATGTTCGTCATGTTCTTTTGTTATCTGGGAATATATCAATATGTCATCAATGAATACTTGAACAAACTTGTCCAAGTATTCGCATAACACCCCATTCATAAAACTCATGAATACCCCCGGGGCGTTTGTTAGTCCAAACAATAAAACGATAAACTCGTAGTGTCCGAACCTCGTCTTGAATGCGGTCTTAGGAATATCTTCCTCTTTAATTTGTAACTGGTGATATCTTGATCTCAATTCAATCTTTGAAAACACCGTCATGCCCTTCATTTGATCAAACAAATCATCTATCCTTGGTAATGGATACTGGTTCTTGATTTTCTCTTTGTTCAATTGACGGTAGTCAATACAAAGTCTCCATGACCCATCCTTCTTTCTTATGAAAATAACAGGCGCACCCCAAGGTGAAACACTTGGACATATAAGCCCCAAGTCCAGAAAATCCTTTAATTGAATTTTCAACTCTTGTAATTCAGGTGTTGACATCCGATATGGCATTCTCGCTATCGGTTTAATTCCAAGCTTCAATTCTATTGTAATATCCAACTCTCTTTCAGGCGATAAACCTGGTAACTCTTATGGAAATAGGTCTGCAAACTCTTTCACTATAGGAAGGTTTTTAATCCTTCTGCCTCTCCCTTTTTGTTTAGCGCTAAGATTGCATAAATCTTACACCCCTTGCACATGCTCTTCTGTAGTTGTAAGGAAGAAATGAACCTCAAGGACACTCCCTGGTTTCTTCCTATAATCACTCTTCTCTATCCCACATCATCGGTCAAACTTAATTGTTTCGTCTTACAGTTGAGTATCACATCATGTGATTCCAACCAGTCCATAGCGATCACTATGTCATAAGATCCTAAGATCATGACATATAGGTTGGGATTCATTACAAAATCTCCCAAGTTAATGCCACAGTACGCAACCTTTCCTACAACCTTCTGTTTGGCACCCAAATCCATTTATACGTATCTAAACTCATCCTGCTCGACTACCTTTACCTTAGTTCATTTTTAGTGTTGCACCAGAAATACAACTCTCTGTAGCACCTGGATCTATCAAAATACTAAAATTTTGGTCGGCGATGGTACCTAATGTCTTGAGCACAGTGGAATGGTGCTCGGCCTGGTGGTTATTCACCACTGCATGAATCCTATGGGCCTTGCCCAAATCTCCAACTGAAGTGTGTTTTGCTGACCCAGTTGATCTGGCCCTCTCAATCAGACAATCTCACTGGTAATGTGGCTCTCCACCTGTCCAACATCCATTCTTCGGTCCAGTACTCCTGGTCCCCAAAGTAGAAGTTGTTGGCCTTCTAGCCTGAGATCCTAGTCTATTATGTTGAACATGCCTAAACTACTTCTGTTGCGGGCAATGTTGTTGATGATGTGGTGGTCCTCTTTAGGGAGTCCTCTCTTGAGGAGTCAGTCATCATGGTGTCGTGAACGTGGATCCTCTAGACGTATCTCGATACCCTAATGTCTATCTAGATGGTGTCTAATGTTGTTGCACACCTGATGTCGTCTATCTAGTTGGTCTTGCGAGAGTCCTGCCCTGACACCCGCTGGTCAACTCTTCCTCAGCTATGAGGGCCTTTTGGACTGCATCATGCAACTTTTGAGGCATTAGGATCCTCACCTTTGCATGAATTTTGAAGTTAAGGCTGAACATAAACTTTTTGACCTTTATCTTTTTCGTGTTCAATTGTGTAGCATACCTAAGAAGCTCCATGAATCAGGCCTCATACTCAGGCACCGTACAACCACCCTTTCATAAGGCGTTGAACTCATTGAGTTGGCACTCAATGAATTCCTCCAACAAATACCTCTCCCAGAACCATTCCTTGAATAGTTCCCATGACATGTCTTTGACGACCATGTTCATTTGAGGTAGGAGTGTCTTCCACAATAGAAGAGCACTCCCTTTCAATTGAAAGAATGCCATGCAGACCTTCATGTTGGAGGTGTAGTCATGAAGTGAAAAGCACATCGCCATGTTTTCTAGCCATGCCTCGGTGGCTGAATCATCTGTGGCACCCATGAACGTGGGAAAATTCACCTTCTTGAGCTCTCTGTGAATGCTACCACTGCCAAATGGCGCATGTTGTGAACCCTCATTGGGTACATTAGCCCTGGCCTCATCTCTATCGAGTCAGTTAATCAAGGCCTCTGACATCCTATGAAAGGACCTCATCAAACCAACCACATCCCCCACAGAAACCTGCTCCTATCCAATAACTTGTTCTTCTCCTTGGGGGTTAGACCCCTCTAGCTCAGATGCTATGGGAGGTGTCGCACCTCTGCCCCTAGCACCACGTCGTATACCTCCACAACGTCCTCTAACCATGATTACCTGCATGGACAAATTTCAAATTTTAATTTAGCGATAAGTTATTTATCAAAGGTTTAATACAGTAGAATGCGTAATGATCCCAAGTTGTGGGGTTGAACCTGCTCTAATACCATATGTAACGACCCCTCCATTACGACAACAAATAGTGATGTACAAAAGGTGAATATTTTTTTTTCTCATTAGGAATTTAAAATTGTCACAACATAATTAATAGCATCTCCAATGATCCATCATCATAATTGATAATTACGCTCATCAACGTATTAACATATTTAATAGAAACACATGATAAACACATAAACATAAATAACGACGCAATTCAACACATCACGTTCAACTGAAGCAAAAATACCAATAATGATCAACCATGTCACTGAATATTAAAAGAACTACTCGCCCAACCTACCCTGCATGGTTAGGACCTCCAGGACACATAAGAAACGCTCATGCCTAGGATTCATCCAATTGATTTTGACCACTTAATATCTCATGGTTGGAGACTATTCTAAGGAACAATGAGGTGTTTAAATCCCCTAATCCAACTTCTATCCTAAACATCATGACTAGTTCTAATAATACAACATGAAATCACACGTAATTAATCTTATAAACAATAGCCTGTACACAATAACAATGCATCTTACACTAAGAAGAACAAGGATGAATGGTCAATGGCTGCATCATTCCTATGCTATTTATTTAATTAGAAGCGCGACACAAAAACACGTATCATATGCATATATCATTTCTATGGAGGTGCACAGAAAATTTATTTTACTTAATCAACATCAAGCATTAATTGAGCACAAGGTTAAGTAAGGTAATGATACATGTAAATAGTAAAACCACAAGAACATATGTATATTCTCGTAATAGATAAGGATCTAATTACTCCTATTAAGAAAATTTCCCAAAAATCAAGTTCATACAAGTCGAGCATCATTATCGATACTTCCAGCTACCGTAACGAGTACAAACTTCATGTAGTGAGACTATATATCTTTTAAAAGGACTTATCTCCATTAAGCAGTACAATATGAATTCATTGTTAATTTCATATCCATTTACAAGGTATCATAAGGAGATCAACTTAATAAATAATCAATAGAAGTCAAGGCGGCCTTTACATATCCATTAAAGACAATTAGAAGATCAACATACATCAATAATTAAGATAATTCACATACCATCTTGTTTGTCTGCTTAGATACCTAAGGTGGTCATGGAATAATAAGGTAATGTATTGGGGACATTAAATTTCCACCGTGTATCTTAAGGAGATAAATATATTATTATGTTGTAGGGAAAGATTGCTACTTTACATATCCAATTATGAAGAAGCAAGAGAAAACCCAACCCTAATGGGTGATAGATATAAGGATTTTATTATTAATTAACATAATCATTATATCCCATAAGAAGATTAAGGTTCTTATTAGACAACAGATAAAGAGTAACATCACTCCAACTCAATCAATGTTCTACGAGGATCAGTCCTTCGATGCTAACTCAAGACTTCAATGCTATCTAAAATCCAATTTAGAATTAAGGAAAACCAAGGTCGTATTGGAGAAATAAAAAGCGTTTCCATTACTAACTAAAATTTCCGATTTGAAACTAAAGGGAGATAGACTTCCTTAAAAGGCCGTAAGGGTCCCATGCTACTATACACACTCTGTGTAGAGGTAAGGGGAGACAATCTCAATGTAGCTATGACAAGAATGCAAGCTATCTTATCAAATCATCAAAAGGAGTCACGAGGAATTGTATTCATAAAAAGTAATGGCTTAAGGGTAAAGTGGCTTGCGATGTATCCCAGAAATTAAGGAATGCCAACCATCCCTTATTCAACAGTGTGGGTGCATCATTGTGAATGGCGTAAAAAACCATGAGATTCATGTCAGGAAGGTACATAGACAATTTATTTAATGGTCAAGGTAATTTCGTGAGGGTTCCTAGCCTAAATGGAAACTTAACTCTAGAGTGAAGGAAATCCCTACAAGCTCGATACACTGGTCGGAGATACACAAGGCAGAGGTGAGGTATTTGTCTTAGTAAAATGCAGAGGTAAGGGTCTTCACCTTACTTAAATGCAAAGGTAAGGGATTATTCTTACAGAAACGTAGAGGTAATGGATTTGTCTTGCATAATTGCAGAGGTAGGAATCTTCTTATTAAAATGCAGGGGTGAGGATTTGTCTTACTAAAAATGAAGAGGTAAGGGATTCTTCTTATTAAAATACAGGGGTGAAGATTTGTCTTACTGAAAACGTAGAGGTAAGGGATTCTTCTTATTAAAACGTAGGGGTGAGGATTCATCTTACTAAAAACACAGAGGTAAGGGTCTTCGCCTTGATTAAGCACAGAGGTAAGGGATTCTACTTGTTGGAACGTAGAGGTAAGGAAATTTGTGATGCAAGGAGCAGTTGTTTAAGGATTACAAGAGCCCTAGGTAATCTCATGGTAGTCATTTAAACAAACATCGTGTTGAGAAGGATAAGACATTAAGATTTGCAAGAGCCCTAGGTAATTTCATTGGCAGTCATTTAAATAGTTTAGGGATGGTAAGAGAAGTCATCAAGAATTTTAGATGTTGGTTTAAAGGAAACAATAAAGGAACTCGAATTTGAGACTTCCATTCATTAATAATGAATAAAATTCAACTCAGGGAGCACTTAACCAATGCAATGATCACCATGGATCACATACTCAGAATTTTGATAATTCAAGGTAAATCCCATAAAAGCAACTATCTTGAAGCATAAGAATTTCTGAGTTAGGAATTAGGATCAATTGGGTGGGGACGATAAATTTTCTATGAATTATGAGATTAAAAAATACTACTAGCGAACCCAATATATTTTAAATCAAGGTTACTCCTTAATCCTCTATGAAATCATAATAAAAGTCCATGCCATCGCTTGACCATTTATCCAACATGCCAATAAACCAAAATTTGAATAGAAGAGTGAATGCATTGCAGACTATTACACAAGCATTCCATGTGCTATTCAGTACATCAAGATCACTTAAATACAAATGAAAAACTGAACTTTTTATTTACATGAAGACCTGAATTAATAAAAAAAAATATCGAGACCAATGACCTTTGATACTGATGTTGATCTCCAAGGTGGATCTTGCACCGCATCCTCTATCATGTTTTTCTTGCTAACCAATGGTCTTCACCGATACCTCCCAGTCAACGCTAGGGGTGCTCTTCTTCCCCCTTAGCCCCCCCAGCTGCAAAGGGGCCACACACACAAAATCAAAAATCCTATAGCTCCCATCTTTCCTTGCAAGGTAGAGCCACCACTCTCTCTCAAGATGGTTATTCCAACTCTCACAAGTAAAACCAATCAAAAATTTTGCAGTATAACTTTATCCATCATCCGTGTCCCCCTTTTCCCCTCTTTACCATTTTCTTTATAGGAGTCTCCTTAATGACAACTCCCCACTTGCATAATTAATTCACTTTTTAATTAGACAAATTATAATTAGTTCCCCCTTACACTTGTCACCCCTTTACCCAAGTTACACAAGTAATTCCACATTTTATTTTAATTAAAGTCAATTTCCCTCACCCATCCTAAAATTACTCCTTAAATCACTCCTAGTTGTCTCTATATTCCCCTTATTTCGAATTAATGACTGACACCTTACTAAATCTAATTTGAGTTAAAATAGGAGTCTTCTTCAGACTTCTCATTAGACTAGTGTTAACTAGACTCTAGATACCTATCTATGCGTACACATTATTTCATCTTTATTTCTTTCTCCTTTTAGAACTCCCTTTTAACATTTTCTTGCACCCATGTTCCTTATCAAATATTTAGATATATTTCACTCTTTTTAATTCTTAACTTGATTTACTTCATCCCCTTTTTATTTAATTTATAATTTAGTTTTAGTCTTCTTACCCAAACTTAGACTTAGGCTTAAATTTTGAATAGGCTTAGACTTTCATTTGGGGATGTAAAATTAATAATTTCAATCCTTAATTAATTAATTAAATCCGGCAATGTTTAAAGATTTTACAAGGTTTAATTATTCTCTCAAGTTTTTCTAGGCCACCTAGATTCATTGACTCAAGTGTTACTTTCGCGACGTGCCCTTGAAGACGCACTCTGTGCTCCAAGGGTGCCACTCTCCTATGACTGGTTTTGGTAGTTTTCCAACCCTTGGAGTCAGCACTCCATTCGGGCGACCTTGTGAGAGACTAAGGGCTTCTAAGGAATAATGACCTCTCCTTATTGTGTGCCCCTTAGAAATATTCATGAGTGACTGTCTCAGTCTTACCTCACGACATCATGGACCTCTCGAACTAGATAATCGCTAACCTATAATTCGATCCATGATGGGAGTGCTAGTAGGATGTGACAAGGATGTTGCCACACCTCTCCCTCAATATCTGGTCTATTTGCATGGCCCCTTACTCCTTATGTGAGTCAGATTAGCAAGCAATCACCAACCTACTTCCATCAACAAAACACTTTCAACATAAGGTAGCTAGAGAGGTAGTGGGGGGGCTAGAGGGCCCATACTGATAATAGTGGAGGCCATTCAATGTAAGGTGGAATAGGTCCACTATATTATTAAATAAGGCCCACTATGGTAGTTAGATATAATAAATGTAAGAGGACTTCTTAGAAGGTTCTACTTCTAGAAGATTCCTCCTCTAGAATATTCTTAGGTGATGGTAGCACTATATAAAGGGGTTCAAGCAATGTAATGGGATATGAAGAGAATTATTGTATTTGGAGCGGTAACTCAATAGGAGGATGCCCCCTTGAAGAGGCAAGTGAACAGGAGAGGATCCCTTCCATAATAGGATCCATTGTATGGTGTTGCCCTACCTCAAGGGTTTGATGGTAATAAAAGATATTTTGCATATTGTTCTTCTATATTTCTCTGTGGATCTATTGTGTATTCAGTATTTGTGGTGATTATATTTGTATATCTATTCAGGTACTTAACAAGTGGTATCAGAGCACTTTCCTTGGCATACATTGTGGGCAAATAGTTTTTATTTTTGCAGATTTTTTTTTCGGAGAAGAAAAATAGAGGGCCACGACATTCCAAATTTTTTTGGTATATTATTGTGAAATGTTTTTAGAAATAGGTTGTATTTCTGATTTTCTCTCAGAAAAACACCCAATTTGAAAAACAAAATCATTCGAAACGGAGTTCGGGAAGTCAATATATTGAAGTTTTAAAATCTGTAAATTTTCAGGGTTTTTTTCACGGACGACAGTACGATTTGTTTTTTCTTTTCTGTAGCATCTGGAAGCCTAATTTGCCCAAACAAATTACATATCTGAATTCCTCTCACAATTTCACTCAATTTCAAAAAACAAATCAGCCGAAATGGAGTCCAGGAAGTGAAGTTATGAGCATTTTAAATTCAACAGTTTTTTAGGGTTTTTCCGGAAAATGCCGCGATTTTCTACAGTAATTTATTGTTCTATTTTTTTGGGTTTTTTAGTGACGGTGGCGGGACTGCATAATTCATAATTTTTCATAGGGTCCTCAAATGGTTATTTATTCTCAAACCCTCAAAGAAATTCTATAGATTACTGAAGCATTCAAAGTGCAATTGTTTGACAGATTGGATGACTTTGTAGATAACCTTACAGACGGCCTCAATGATAGTTTTCGTAGTATTCAAGATTCATTGGATAACATGCAAGAGAGATTTCTTATGGTGGACCTCAGGGATGAATATAATCAAGAAATATATGCTTGGTATGATTTTGAGGCCGATTGTGATGATTGGAATATGGATAGTTGTCATTTCTGGGATGACAACCACTTCCATATTTTATTTGATGAATCTACTCCATATTTTGTAGAGAACATCAATGTCCCACATTAGGAGGTAGTTATGATTACCAACGTCCAGCCTACATATTCTACAATGGTATTGTTCCTTCTAGATTCAGCTTAGACCCTTTCCCACTATGTGGATGGATATTCTTATTTGGATCCGCATGATATGCGTCAGTATTGGGAGAATCATTTTCAGTTGGTTATTGGGTGCCGATATCTTCCGTGTGGAGTTCACATAAGGACTTGGATATGGAACCTTGGTTTACAATGGCGGTTGGACTACTTCAGCATGGTGGCTTCCATTTTTCAATGGGACCCTGGATCTCTAGTCTACTTTAGCACTATGGTCCACACTTATCCATGGGACCCTGGTATATGGTTGTACATCAAGCATTGAGGACAACACTTTCATAAGGGGGATGGAATATAAGTTAGCTAGAGAGGTAGTGGGGGGAGGGTAGAGGGCCTATAGTGATAATAGTGGAGGCCATTCAATGTAAGGTGGACTAGGTCTACTATATTATTAAATAAGGCACACTATGGTAGTTAGATACAATAAATATAAGAGGACTTCTTAGAAGGTTCTACTTCTAGAAGATTCCTCCTCTAGAATGTTCGTAGGTGATGGTAGAACTATATAAAGGGATTCAAGCAATGTAATGGGATATGAAGAGAAGTATTGTATTTGGAGTGGTAGCTCAATAGGAGGATGCCCCATCGAAGAGACAATTGAATAGGAGATGATCCCTTCCATAATATGATCCATTGTATGGTGTTGCCCTACCTCAAGGGTTTGATAGTAATAAAAGAGATTTTGCATATTTTTTTTCTATATTGCTTTGTGGATCTATTGTGTATTCAATATTTGTGGTGCTTATATTTGTATATCTATTCAGGTACTTAACATTCAATGATCCATATACAAAATCATACTATAATCGATCATGTCACATATGCATAAATGTAATACTCAAACCAATACAATCCACTCCCTGACTCAATCCAGAGTCCCAGGAGGTCCATTGATGCCATCAACATCCACAATCTGTCAAGTGGTCTGCACACTCAGGGGAAACTCGTCAATAACATATGTCAATACCTATATATCAATTAACATTAAATCACAACCATCAACATCATCATAAAAAACCATAAGAGAGAAATATATAACCATGTACTATAACCGGATCACTTGCACGCAAGTGTCCTCAAAGAATAAGTCGATAACATGTGTGCGCAAAAGCAAGACTTTACAGTACCGATACATAAAATATTTTTAGTGCCCCGATGTATATTTTAAACATGAGCACCATATAATTTTGAAACTGTAAATATTAGTGTACGTTATATCATTTGCAAAATGATGCACTTTCTCAATTGTTCATACCGGTGCATTGCTATAATTAATGCGCACCAGTGCATATGACTCCTCAAAACACACCACTTACTATATTATGGAATGCACCATCTCGTGAGTTCAAAAGNTTCAATTAGTCATTTCAAAATAAAATATTTTATTATAATAATTTTGTTTTATATTTTTGTTATTGCATTTTGATATAATGATTGCATTAATGCGTTATCCAACGAATTACACCTATGTTATTTGTAACAAGTAAATAATCCACACATTAATTATTTAGGAACAAAACATTTTACAACATTTGACAATGCAATGAAATAAGAAACCCATTTTATTATATATGAATAAGAGACACATTGTCATACAAAAATGGACAACATAAAGGTCTACAATAATCAAATTGAAACTAATATGTAATTGTTACACTTATTGGTAACATTTCCTCATGCAATTGGGACAATATGTCGAGTACATTAAACAAAGTCCATGATTTTCAAAGACAAATATTCTAAACATATAACTTGTAGTGACATTCAATTATATTGATTTTCATTCATTAGTTGTATTGTTGTCATCGTTCGAGCTACGTGCATGCCTAATGTCTTCATTATTTGTAGGCAATATTGTACTTTGGTTTTTTTAACATAATGCTTTCTTGATCAACTTGTTTTTTATGTTCTTCCCCTTTATCTTCTATCTACAAACATAGAAATAAATTGTAATAAGTATATCTACATTTATATATATAGTAGAATATACATGATTGCGTAAATAAAAAAACATACCTTAGCACCAAGTCTTTCATAAACAATACACATGATTTCGAAGCCATGCTTCATATATGCTCTCAAAATCTCCTATGTTGGCTACATTCCATACTTTGTTTCCTACATGTTTAATACGACATGACAAAACACAATTGATATAATCAATATAAAGTTTTACTTTTGTTTCATTAATTATAAAAAAGGGGAAGTTAAACAACATAGCTACTTACAAATTGTTCAATTAAACTTTCATGCTTCAACATATACTTACAATCCATACTTAACCCAATGCTTATCAATTCATGGGTTGGCTCCTCTTTGTATGTTAGCACCTACTAAAATACATCCATGGACAAGTGTAAATTAATTATTCAAATATAAAGATCACAACAAACGTAAGAACTGACAAAGTTTGTGATCAACCCTTTTATTCCTTGTCGTCCTGTCCTATGTGTTGAATGGATTCTATTTTTTTTTCTTTTCTACAACAAAACAATTGAAAAATAGTATTTCATGCAATAACTAAATTTGATGTACATAAAATAATAAATAAATGATTACATGCCTCTGATGCACATTGTAGTTTAGATGGCTCCTCTTGTGACGTAATTATCTTCATTTCTTTTACCATCTTCTTCTACACTTTTTTGGACATCCCTACAATCATCTCTTTGTTTTCCCCTTGTTTGTCCCTTGAAATTTTGAAAATCTCCCTGAAAAAAAAGAGACTAGGAATCATCAGATATAAAAATTATGTAATTTTAAAAAAATATATATCCCGGCATGTATAGTAACTTAACACACACTGAGGTGTCAACCATATTTATACACACCTTGTTGGAAGATTGGTTGTTGTCATTGATGTCAACTCTAGTCATGGGTTTTGGACCACAAGATTGATGAAGGTATTTGGACATGAAGGAAAATGCACATGTAGATACAATACCCATGGATGCATAGTATACATCATGTTGTTTTCGGTGGTATGTGGCATGTCACGTGGATCCTCATGGTTGAGGAGAAATGAATTTTTGAAGATGACAAAGTGAATTGAAGAAGGAAGTACATGTAGGCCCTGAAGATAATTAAAGAAAAAAATTACAAAATAAGAAATTGTCAGGTCGACCCTAATGTTAAAAGGAAGTGACATAAATGGTAAATAAATATTATTATACATTCATTTGATACACATGTCGAATTTCAGAGGAAATCAGAAGTAAAGAAGGCTGGATTTCAAGGGAGGATGAAGTGTTTTGGTGATGTGTTCTAAGGTATGTTATTTTCAAGTCATATTACCATTTTTGCTATAAGTTTTTTTCTATAACGATTCAGATGGTTAAATTTCTATGGTATTGAGAAGACATATCAAGGTACCTATGGTAAAAATTTCAACTCTTTTTTCTCTATAATTATGGAGATACACTCTGTGGAAGATAGGGTTTTTGACTAGTCCTGAAGCTAGTCAATAAACAGGTGTTCCGGGTAAAACAATCATAACTTCTTCATAGAGAATCCAAATGAAGTGAGAAAAATTACATTGGAAAGAGTACAGACTTTAGTTTCTTTTGTACGAGTTTCCGAATCTGATGTTAAATATTGAGCGCGGGGCACTCTATGCAAATTCGGTCTCCTGAATAAACTAGAATTGAACAAAGTCTACCATTCTCTCTATAACTTGTTTTTGGGTGGAAGGAAGGGGAAAGGATGGAGAGTTAAATCCTCTCTTGATATTGGAGTATTGTATATTCCTCTTTTAGGTTTATCCCTCCCTTTAAATTTGGAAGCTGTAGCTACCT
>JASDQU010739395.1:27703-49171 GCA_032191745.1 Picea mariana | reverse complement strand
TTATTCTCTCAAGGTTTTCTAGGCCACCTAGATTCATTGAAGCAAGTGTTACTTTCACGACGTTCCCTTCAAAACACAACTTTGTGCTCCAAGGGTGCCACTCGCCTTTGACTGGTTTTGGTAGTTGTTCAACCCTTGGAGTCAGCACTTCATTCAGGTGACCTTGTGAGACACTAAGGTCTTCTAAGGAATAAGGAACACGCCTTGTTGTGTGCCCCTTAGACTCTTCATGAGCGGTTGTCTCATTCTGCCCTCACAACATCGTGGACCTCTTGAACTAGGTAATCATTAACCTACAATTCGAGCCACAATAGGAGTGCTAGTAGGTTGTGATAGGGACTCTGCCACACCTCTCCCTCAACATCTGGTCTATGTGCTTTGCCCCTTTACTCCTTATGTGAGTCAGATTAGTAAGCATTCGTCAGCATGCATCCATCAACGAAGCACTATAAATGATCCATATACAAAATCAAACTATAAACTATCATGTCACATATGCATAAATGAAATACTCAAACCAATACAATCCACTCCCTGACTCAATCTTGAGTCCAAGGAGGTCCATTGATGCCCTCGGCATCCACAATCTGTCCAATGTCCTACACACTTACGGAAAAATCATCAATAGCATCTGTCAATATGCATATATCAAATAACATTAAATCAAAATCCATCAACATCATCATAAGAATCCATAAGATAAACAAATAACCATGTACTATAACTGTATCACTTGCACGCAAGTGTCCTCAAAGAATAAGTCAATAACATGTGCTCACTAGAGAAGGATGTTACATACACCCCCTCTTGTTTTAAACTTTGTCTCGAAGTTGTACAGTATATATAAAATGCAGTAATAAAAGTATCTGACAAGATCTATATGTATAATCTATCAAAACAATTAAGGAAACTATTGACGCATATCATATGTGTCCTCCCGGGTATCCAAGTGTGGACTATAATTGTCCCACTGGACCTTGACCTGATCGACTATTCGACGTCATAGTTGTCGAATGCGATGGTCCAAAATGCGGATTGGATTTGTCGTGAGTGCACCCTCATCTGACACCTGCAAAGAACTCATGTCAATCACATGTGTAGGATCACTAACATAATGTCGCAAAACATATACATGAAAAACATCATGCATACACCTCAAAGAATCAGGCAAGGCTAGTCGATAGGCCATGGGCCCTTTCTTTTCCACAACTTCAAAAGGTCCCACAAACCTAGGAAAGAGTTTAGCACCCTTTCCAATCTTGATCTAACTCTTGTGTGGATTCAACCGCAAGAAAACTCAGTCGCCAACTTCATAGTTGCGGTCAACATGATGTGTATCAGCATAACTCTTATGTCGGTCATTCACTTATTTAATCCTTTGTCTTATCGATTGCATCTGTTCTTCCATTTCTTGGATCACTTATGGTCCCATCGGGACCCTATCCAAGTCGATCCTATCTCAATGGCATCTGGCATGATCGCCCGTAAAGAAACTCAAACAGTCTCATTTTAATGGTACTTTGATAGTTTTTGTTGTATGCAAAATCTAACAATGGAAAGAACTCATCTCAACACTTATGTTGGTCCATTACGTACATATGCAACATATCTTCCAAAATTTGGTTCGTTCTTTCTGTCTACCCGTCGGTCTAAGGGTGATATGCGATACTAAAAGTTTTGTTGTGTCCCCATGGCCTCTTGGAAGATGTTCCAAAATCATCATGTAAACATCAATCCTCTATCGGATATGATCCTTTTTGTTATGCCATGCAATCTCACAATCTCGCGGACAAAAACTCTTGTTAAGTCTGGTGCTTGATACATCGTATGCATAGGAATAAAATGTGAACTCTTCGTCACAGTGTCAACCACCACAAAAATAGAGTCATGCCTCCTTGTGATTTGGGGAAATCCAACAATAAAGTCCATCGAAATGACCTCCCATTTCAATTATGGAATAGAGTGTGGTTGTAATAATCCTGTCGGATGTCTATGTTCAGCTTTCACTTGCTGACATTCTATACATCGTGCTATGTAACTAATTGTGTCTGCTTCCATTCCTTTCCAGAAGAATAAAGGCTTAAGGTCTACCCTCATCTTCGTGACTCCGGAATGAGCCATGTATACTACTCTATGAGATTCACTTCAGATCAAATTTCTCAATTCATCGTTAGGGGGTACGTAAATTATGTTATTATATCTCAATAATCTGTCATTGTCTAATGTATAACCTTCAAACTTAGGTACCATAATGGTGTCATGTCCAATATTTTCCTTAACCCTTTTGTACCAGTCATCGTCAACCTGTATAGTCTAAATCTTTTCTCGAAGATTCATCTGAAGAGGTATTACCGAAAATATGCATGGTCTCCGACTCAATGCATTGGCCACTCTATTCATCGTACCCTTTATGTAAGTAATTTCAAAGTTGTATTTGTTAAGTAGTTCCGACCAACGCCTATGTCATGCATTCAAGTCACTCTACATAAATAGATGTTGTATTCCATGGTGATCTGTCCTTAGTTTGAATTTTCGTCCAACCAGATAGTGTCTCCAAACTCTCAAGGCATACACAATGGCCAATAACTCCAAATCATGTGTTGCATAGTTCTCCTCGTGTCTTCTTAATTTCCTTGAGACGTAAGAGATCACTCGACCGTCTTGCATTAATACTCTGCCTAAACCTTCCTTGGATGCATCTGTGCATACCAAGAATTCCTTGTCCATGTCGGGGAATTTTAGTATTGATGTTTTCGTCAACAATTCCTTGAGCCTTCGAAATGCTTCCGCACATTTATCGGTCCATAAAAACTTCTTGTTTTTCTTCTGCAATTATGTGATCGGATTTGTTATCTTCGAAAAACCTTCGATGAACCATCGGTAATATCCTGTTAAACCCATAAAGTTGCATACTTTTGGTATGTTTGTCGACGCAGGACATTCCATAATAGCTTCTAATTTTGTTGGATCCACAGTGATACCTTCACCGGATATAACGTGCCCTAAGTAGTGAATCTTTGATTGGTAAAAAGAGCATTTCAAAAATTTCCCATATAATTTGTTTTCTCGTAAACACTATAGACCAATCTTAAATGTTCGTCATATTCTTCTGTCGTCCGAGAATATATCAGTATGTCATCAATGAATACTTGAACAAACTTGGCCAAGTATTCACAGAACACCCCATTCATCAAACTCATGAACACCCCTAGGGTTTTTGTCAGTCCAAACGGTAAAACCGTAAACTCATAGTGTCTAAACCTCGTCTTGAATGCAGTCTTAGGAATATGTTCCTCCTTAATTCATAATTGGTGATACCCTGATCTCAAGTCGATCTTGGAAAACATCGTCGCGCCTTTCATTTTATCAAAAAAATCGTCTATTATTGGCAACGGATACTAGTTCTCGATCGTTGCCTTGTTCAATTGACGATAGTCAATACAAAGTCTCCATGACCCATCCTTCTTTCTTATGAAAATAACAGGCACACCCTAAGGTGACACACTTGGACGTACAAGTCTCAGGTCCAACAACTCCTTCAGTTTCATTTTCAACTCCTATAACTCAGGTGTTGACATCCGATAAGGAGTTCTTGCTATCGTTTCAGTTCCAAGTTTCAAGTCGATTGTAAACTCCAACTCTCTTTCGAGTGGAAAACCTAGTAACTCTTCTGGAAACACATCAGCAAACTCTCATACTATCGGAAGGTTTTCTAATCCTTCCACCTCACCCCTTTCGTTTAGCGTTAATATTGAATATAACTTACATCCCTTACGCATGATCTTCTGTAGTTGTAAAGAATAAATGAACCTCAAGGACACTCCCTAGTTTCTTCCTACAATCACTCTTCTTGGTCCCACATCATCGGTCAAACTTAACCGCTTCATCTTACAGCTGAGTATCACATCGTGCAATTCCAATCAATTCATATTGATCACTATGTCATAAGATCCTAATATCGTGACCTATAGGTTGGCCTTCATTACAAAATCTCCCAAGTCAATATTACAGTCTGTAACCCTTCCTCCAACCTTTTGTTTGGCACCCAAAACCATTTCTACGTATCTGAATTCATTCGGTTTGACTTCCTTTACCTTAATTATTTTTAGTGTTGCATTGAAGATAAATCTCTATGTAGCACCGCAATCTATCTAAATACTAAAATTTTGGTCGGCGATGGTACCTGACATCTCAAGCATAGTGGATTGGTACTCTTCCTGGTGATTACTCACCATGGCATGAATCATGTGGTCCTCGCCCAAATCTCCAACTGTAGTGTGTCTTGTTGATCTGATCGCTCTGAACTTCTCAACCGGACAGTCTCGCTAGTAATGTGGCTCTCCACATGTCCAACATCCGATCTTTGGTCTTCAGTTCAGTACTCTTGGTCCCCAAAGTAGAATTTGTTGGCCTACCAACCTAAGATCCTGGTCTGTTCTACTAAACAGGCCTAAACTGTTTTTGTTGCGGGCAACGGTGTTGCTGATGTGGTGGTCCTCTGTAGGGATTCATATGGTGATGATTCGGTCATCGTGGTGTCATGAACATGGATCATCTCGACATATCTCGATGCCCTGATGTATGTCTGGCTGGTGTCTGATGTTGTTGCGCACCTGATGTCATATGTCCAATCGGTCTTGCAGGAGTCCTACCCTGACCCCCGCTAGTCAGCTCTTCATCATCTATGAGGGCCTTTTGGAATGCATTGTGCAACTTCATAGGAATTAGGATCCTTACCTTCGCACGAATGTTGAATTTAAGGCCAAACACAAACTTATTAACCTTTAGCTTCTCTATGTTCAGGTGTGGAACATATTGAAGTAGCTCTATAAATATGGCCTCATACTCCAGCACCATACGAATGCCCTGTCGTAAGGCATTGAACTCGTTGAGCTGGTGCTCAATGTATTCCTCTGACAAATACCTCTCCCGAAACCGCTACTCGAACAATTCCCATGACACATCTTCGACGGCCATGTTTAGTTGAGGTAGGAGTGTCTTCCACCATAGAAGAGCGCTCTCCTTCAGTTGAAATACCGCCATGCGGACCTTCATGTTGGAGGTGTAGTCACAAAGTGCAAAGCACATCACCATGTTCTCCAACCATGCCTTGGAGGATGAACCGACCATGGCACCCATGAACTTAGGAAACTTCACCTTCTCGAGTTCTCTATGAATGCTACCACTGCCAACTAGAGTGCATTGTGAACCCTCATTGGGTACAGGTGCTCTGGCGTGATCTCTATCCAATCGGTTAATCAGAGCCTCTGACATCCTCTGGAATGGTTTCATCAAACCAACCACATCCCCCACAGCAATCTGCTCCTGCCCAATGAATTTTTCTTCTCCTTGGGCGTTAGAACCCTCTGGCATGGATGCTATTGGAGGTGTCGCACCTCCTCCCCCTAACACCACGTCGTCTACCTCCATGACGTCCTCTAACCATGATTACCTGCATGGAAAAATTTCAATTTTAATTAACGATAAGTTATTAATCAAGTGTTTAATACAGTGGAAGGTGTAATGATCCAATTCGCAGGGTTGAACCCACTCTGATACCATATGTAATGACCTTGTCATTGCGACAACAAAAATGATGTACAATAGGTAAATATATATATTTTTTAACATTGGGAATTTATGTCATCACATGATTCATAGCAATGTATAATCAACATGAAATCATAATTAAAAGCGACATGTGATCAACACATGAACATAAGGATCAACGAAATTCTACACATCGTCATCATAAATAACGATGCAAAATCAACGTCTCATGATCAACTGAAGTAAATACTAATAAGTGATCAACCATGTTGTTGAATAAAAAAAACTACCCACCCAACATATCATGCATGGTTAGGACCTCCAAGACACATAAGTAATGCTCAAGTCTAGGATTCATCCAATTGATTTTGACAATTTAAGGTCTCAGAACTGGCGACTGTTCTGAGGAACAAGGAAGTATCTAAGTTCTGACGAAATTTTTTTATATTAAATTCCACATCTAACCATAAGGTCCCATAAGCCAGTCAACTTCTTGTGCAACACTTAATGAATTCAAAATACCTTTAGGAGTCTTTTATAAGGCAAGAGAATTCAATTAATAATCAATTAAAAGGGCATCAAGGTTTCATTGCATATCTTTTTAAAGAATCCAAAATCAAATTAAAAAGCACGAAGGTAAGGCTTCAACAACCAATTAATCATCATTCTTCATGTGAAAGAATCATCATTTTACTTAATCCATGCTTCAACAATAATTAAATGCAAAAAGGGTAAGAGAATGAAAACCAAAGGATTGATCAAATATGAGAACCATAGTAAGATCCATGCGAAATTTTTCTGCGTCCAACATTCGTACTCACCTAAGTCAGATTCAATCAATCAACATTAATTATTAACTACTTCAAGTTACTGTAACCATTAAAATCCTTATGTAGTGCAACTCTAAACTTAAGGGACTTACCTTGATTAAATGGTACAATAAGAACTTAATGCTAAAACGAATTAAAACTCAGGAAAGGGAAGGTTACTACCACAAATCCAAATAAGGTATTCGTTATCGGAGAGGCCCTTTCAAAAGATGGAAGAAACACAACGTTGGAAGGAAATCGCTACAAGAGAGCAATCCCATTTAAATTTCTCGAGGGACATCTCGGTGGTAAATCGCTACAGGATAACAATCGCATTAAAATTGTTGGAGGGATATCTTTGTGGTAAATCGCTACACGATAGAAATCTCATGAAAATCGTTGGAGGGATGTCTCTGCGATAAATTGTTACATGATAGCGATCTCTTTAAAATGGTTGGAGGGATATCTTTGTCGTAAATCACTACAGGACAACGATCTCTTTAAAATTGTTGGAGGGATATCTATGTGGTAAATCGCTATAGGATAGTGATCTCTTTAAAATTGTTGCAGGGATATCTCGATGGTAAATCACTACAGGAAAGTGATCTCAAAAACGTGCTGGGAAAACTCTGATGGAAAATAGCCACGTGAAGAAGTTCATTAAGAAAATTCGTTGGAAGACCTCTTATGGAAATTTCACCACATGAAGGAAACTTTATTGAAATCACTTGGAAGGGATCTCTGAGTGAGATTCGCCATAGAAGGAAGCATAAATAAAAATCAAGGTAAACCTGCTAATGATAGTCATACAACAGCATTCTCACACAATCAATAAGAGGAAGGTGCACTAAGCAACACTGCCCACTAGAGCAATCTGATTTCTGTCAAGGGAAAAAGCGAAGAGAAGGGTGCATTGATGCATGCCCACTCTATCAAGGAAGAGAAATGGGGAAGGGCGTGTTGGCGGAAAGAGGCCCTCGAAAGGTCTGTGTGGGTGTGTTTTTTTCACAATGGCGATTGAACTGGCAGGGGTGTGGGATACTGGCACAAGGGGCCTTCAAAAGTCTGTGTGGGAGACTATCATTGAGCTACCCACTAAAATGGTTGAAGGACCTCTCGAACTAGGTAATCGTTAACCTACAATTTGAGCCACGACGAGAGTGCTAGTAGGTTGTGACAGGGACTCTGCCAGAACTCTCCCTCAACATCTAGTCTATGTGCTTGGACCCTTTACTCCTTATGTGAGTCAAATTAGCAAGTATTCATCAGCCTGCATCCATCAACGAAACATTGTCAATGATCCATATACAAAATCATACTATAAACGATCATATGTCACATATTCATAAATGAAATGCTCAAACCAATACAATCCACTCCCTGAATCAATCCAAAGTCCAAGGAGGTCTATTGATGCCCTCAGCATCCACAATTTGTCCAGTGTCCTGCACACTCAAGGAAAACTCGTCAATAGCATCTGTCAATACGCATATATCAAATAACATTAAATCATAATCCATCAACATCATCATAAGAATCCATAAGCGAAACAAATAACCATGTACTATAACCAGATCACTTGCATGCAAGCATCCTCAAATAATAAGTCACTAACATGTGCTCACAAGAGTGGGTTGTTACAGTTTTTCAGATGTCCAAATCAAGTTGTTTTAAATTTTAGAGAAAAAGGTAATTTAAAAAACAAATAAAATAATATTATATAAAACTTAAATTTATCTTATTAGTCCCTGCGGTAGGCGTAGAGGGACTATAGCGATCAATAAATCGTTGACTTCATATTAGTCTGTACTTTGACCACAAATATTTCCATATTCTCTATTGTTGGAACCAGGGAACTGAAAACATCAATTTTTATATAAAAAAAGTACCATATTTTTCATGATCTGATTGAACAAGGGATTGGAGGTCTTATTGTCGGCTTCGCTATTCCCAATGTTATATATGTTAGCATATCCAAAGTATTTGATCGTATATGGTATTTTTGAATCATATATTTTCTTATGTATTACTCGAAGGTGGATTAATTCTAGCATTAATTCGAATGTTTGGTTTAGCATTTTATGCTAGGTAAATTTATGGCAATGTTTGATATGATGGCATATCCAAAGTTTGGATTTCCAATACATTCTCTGGTGTTCGAACTATTGTTACAAAAAATATAATTATTTTTTTGGGATACGTCAGAGACCTGCCACTTTGAATTTTTTTCTTAAATGTTTACGGTGCATTTCTGACAGACTTAAATGTTTACCTAACAGGCTTGGTAGTGTTGAATGATTACTTAACAGGCTTATTAGAAGACATTTTCTTCCATTTTTTAAATTTATATGCTCCTGCGGCATTGATGGTTCACTGGTCCATGCTTGTTTTTTGCATGCCACTGATTTCTTATTTGCATGTTGTCGTTGTTGTTGCTTGCATGTTCGTGTTGTTGCAGTTTTCACGTTTGGGTTTCTGCAATCGCGTTTGGAACAACATCGTTCCTAGAGGAGTGGTTGTTGCTTGCTTCTTTCTTCGTTGTATTTTGTTTATTGTTGTTTGATTCGACTTTGCAGGGTTCCGGTCCTGCGCCTGCACTTGGGCCTTTTGGTGCTTCTTATCTGGGTTCTTATTTTTTGCTTGGTCTTGTTTTCCCTGGGTTTGCAATGTTGGGATGTTGCATCTGTGGTTGGATCTTTGGTTACATTTTTTTGCACTGCAGTTTGCATAGAATACTATTAAGATAAAATAACAGACTAAAGAATTGCAGGGGATGTAAATTGCATCTGTTACACATTGAAGCAGAGTTTATCGGCCTCAAAATATATTTCATATCTGTCGATGATTTTTCCATGGATTCTGTGTTACTATGGTTTCATAGCTATGAGAATGTCTTTTGTTGTGTGGGAGATATAGTTGTTCTCTCTGTTATAACCCTAATTTGCACCAGACATACTTACCTGACATCAGGTCATCTCATATGCCTTCTTTGCCAAGCCAATATTGAACAACTCTTCTTAAAAGCACCATTTTTAAAGGCCCATGCACCCTACTCCACTACAGCCCACGTGTACACTCTAGCTGACCCACTACAGCCCGTGTGTACCTACAAAAGCACAAAAAATGGAAATTTGCTGACGGAACACACAGTTTTGGGTAAGTTAACTAAACCTTTCGACCATGCATGGCCAGTCATTCGAATAAATACCTAGCTCCTTCTAGCCTATAAAAAAAGGGGTAGGGGTCCCATTTGAAAAGAGGAAAAACATAGTAAAGAAACTCTACCCGAATTCATATGCCCCTTTGCCCAAGATTCTGCAACCATTTTGTGATTTCAACGAAGAAGATAAGCGAGTGTGTTAGCAGTTGGTGCACAGTAAAAGAGGGGCCCAGGACCATATTCGTGGAGCAGTGGTAGGCTTCATCATTGTAAGTTGATTTAGTGAAGCTAATAATAAAGAAGTACTTTTCCCGTCCCACCATATGAGGTTTTCCTTGTTTATTGCGTACATGTTGATTAAATCTCTAACCCATTAATCTATAGATNCATGTGGAGTTCTTTGTTTGTCTTTTGTGAATGCAGGTCAGACTTGGGAGGAGAGTTGCAGTCAAAGAGAGACCAAGCATAAAGAGGGATCAATACCAAACGTCGGAAATAAGGTATGTTCACTTGATCTTCTTAACTGTGTATTTGCTTAAGAATAATGGGGATTAGGTCTAGGATGATGGTAAAAAGTAGGAATATTTAGGTTTTTTCTACATGCATGATAAAACCCTAAGTGCTAGTCCATAGGGGGATTTCCCACTCACAACACTCTCCCTTTTACTTTCATGTTGTAAACTACGTTTGACTCTAGTTTAACGTGTTTCTGTGGTCATTCTGAGCGGTTGTCATTCGATTGCATACTTAGCCAGTTTTATTCGTGAATAGGTTCTATCGAACTATGACATGTCGTGTTCGATGTATACATTAGCTTTCTTGAATTAGTTTTCTTTAAAAGAAGACCTCCTGGACAGAAGAGATTGCAATTTATGAAATTATAGGTTTCCTGGACAACATAAGTCAAATTCGGCTTATTAAGATAAAATAACAGACTAAAGAATTGCAGGCAATGTAAATTCCATCTGTAACGCGTTGAAGCACAGTTTGTCGGCCTCAAAATATATTGCATAGTTGTCGATGCTTTTTCCATGGATTTTGTGCTACTATGGTTTCATAGTTATGAGATTGTCTTTTGTTGTGTGGGAGATATAGATATTCTCTCCCTTTTACTTTCCTGTTGTAAACTGCGTTTGACTCTAGCTTCTCGCATTTCTGTGGTCATTCCGAGCGACGGTCGTTCGGTTGCAGACTTAGCCAGTTTTATGGATGTGGCTTCGCGAATAGGTTCTATCGAACTATGAGAGGTCGTGTTCGGTGTATACATTATCTTTCTTGAATTAGTTTTCTTTAAAAGAAGGCCTCATGGACAGAACAGAATGCAATTTATGAAATTATAGGTTTCCTGAACAGCATAAGTCAAATTGGGCTTATTAAGATAAAATAACAGACTAAATAATTGCAGGCGATGTAAATTGCATATGTTACGCATTGAAACAGAGTTTGTCGACCTCAAAATATATTTCATAGTTGCTAATGCTTTTTCCATGGATTCTGTGTTACTATGTTTCATAGTTATAAGATTGTCTTTTGCTATGTGGGAGATATAGTTGTTCTCTCCCTTTTACTTTCCTGTTGTAAACTGCGTTTGACTCTAGTTTCTCACATGTCTGTGGTCATTCCGAGCGACCGTCGTTCGGTTGCATACTTAGCCAGTTTTATGGACGCGGCTTTGCAAATAGGTTCTATCGAACTATGACAGGTCGTGTTCGGTATATACATTAGCTTTCCCGAAATAGTTTTCTTTAAAATAAGGCCTCCTGGACATAAGAGAATGAAATTTATGAAATTATAGGTTTCCTAGATAGCATAAGTTAATGATCGCGGGTTCTCAGGGTGGTGGGATGAAAATTGGTCTTTTGTTGTTATGTGCCCTGCGAATAGCACAAAGAGTTCCACGATCATTCCGACCGACCGCAATTCGGTTCCATACTTAGCCAGTTTTATGGATGCGGCTTCGCGGATAGGTTGTATCGAACTATGGTGTATACATTAGCATTTATGAATTAGTTTTCTTTAAAAGAAGGGCTCCTGGATAGAAGACATTGAAATTTATCAAATTATAGGTTTCCTGAACAGCATAAATTAAACATAGGAAATATGTGATTTTATAAAGTAGATATATAAAGCATGCACGGAGCCCTCATCCCATACTTAGCCAGTTTTTGCATCGCGGGTTCTCGGGGTAGGCAGTTGAAAATTTACAATCAGAGAGTTCCACAATATACAAACTGACAATTAGACTTGCGGACTATTTGAATTTGAAGGGTGTCATGTCCAAAAAATTTAGCATTATCGAAATAGTTTACTTTACGTACATTCTACATACCCTGGTGGATAAAAAACACAAAAAAAATAGTAAGCATTTTTTGGATCGCGGGTTCTCGAGGTGGCGGGCTCTAAGTTCGATCTCTGTTGTTCTGTGTCTTCACATGACGAATCTGACCGACCGTTGTACCTTTCCATACCTAGGAAATTTTATGGTCGCGGTTGTTGGATCGGTGCATACGAATTGGCCTTTTCTTCTTCCCGCTCGTTGTCACTTTCTAGATATATACTTATTGCCCTTTCTATGGTATCTGGTTCCAAAGTTGGCGGGCTGACATGTCTTCATCTCCATCTATATCCTTGCACAACAGATCCAACCGACCGATGTTCCTTTCCATACTAAGCCAATTTTATGCCCACTGTTGCGGGGCCGACGCTTGCGAACCCAGCTGCTTATCATTCCACTATATACATATTGCACTCAAAAGATTTGTGATCTACAATTCCACCGCGGGTTTCTTGTATACATTAACTTCATTCAAAGTATATGTTGTTTCTTTCCATCCCTAGCAACTTTGTGTCCTTCCTGATATACATCAACAATTCTCTTACTAGTGACAAGTGGACACAGTGGTACGAAAGATACTTCTATAATCTGCAATTCATGCTTTAACATCTCCATCTATATACTCGCATGACGGCTCCGACCGACTGTTGTTCCTTTCCATACTTAGCCAATTTTATGCCCATCGTTGCGGGGCCGGCGCTTGCGAACCCAGCTTCTTATCGTTCTGCTATATACATCTTGCACTCAAAACATCTGTGATCTACAATTCCACTATGGATTCCTCGTATACATTAAGTTCATTCAAAGTATCTATTGTTGCTTTCCATCCCCAACAACTTCACGTCCTTCCTGATATACATCAACAATTCTCTTAGTAGTGACAAGTGGACACAGTGGTATGAAAGATACTTCTATGATTTGCAATTTATGCCTTACCTGGTCAGAACTTAGTAGGGTTTCACAAGCATTTGCATTAATAATCAAACACTAGATGTTCTTCTGCAAGATACTTAGTTCTTTTTCCCTTCTTTTCTTCCTGTGTATTATCTACAATTCCACTGCGAACACCTCCGTCCTTTTTCCCTTATTTTCTTCCCGTGTATTATGGGACTATAAAACATGGACATGATATTTTATAGAGCATGTACAAATTCCGCATTCCATACCTAGCGACATTTTGGATCGCAGGTTCTCGGGCGGGCGGGCTCAAAATTGAGCCTCCATTGTTTCGTGGCCTACAAATAGCGCTCAGATTTCCGCAATATACAAATTGACAAGCGAACCTGTGGACTGGCTGACTGAAGATTTCACTTCTATTGTTTTGTGCCCTCCAAACAACGCTCCCAGTTCCGCGATATAGAAATTGACACACAGAATGCAGAACTCGCGGGGTGGATATTGTCATTGTTTATGGATGCTAATCCCTATGAAGTATCTAACAGTATCTAAAAAATTATTTTGAATACTAAATTAGCTCTTAGTAGTGACAACTGGACACAGAGGTACGAAACAGTTGGGATTGCACTCTTCGCAATATACAAATTGACTACCGGACATCATCCGCTCTTCCGTGTTACAGATTATGCATTCAAATGTTTGGAGCGATAAAATTAGAAGGTCCGGGCCTCGCCTCCTCTGTAGATACCTTCTCAGCCTATTTTGGATCGTCCTATTGTCAGTTTTACGAAATATGTAGCTCCAGCGTTGGTGGGTTGACATATCTTTATCTCCATATATATAATCAGATGACGAATCCGACCGACCGTTGTTGCTTTCGATACTTGGCCAATTTTATGTCCACGGTTGTCAGTTTGGGACCAATTTCATCTCCATCTATATCCTCGCATGGTGAATTGGACCGCCAACTGTTCATTTTCATACTTAGTGAATTTTATGCCCACGATTTCCAAGTTGGCCCAATTGAACTTTGTTCCTTTTTGTTATGTTATATACATCTTCCACTCTAAATTTCCGTGATCTACAATTCCACTATTAACTACTTGGTCCTTTTTCCCTTTTTTTCTTCTCGTGTATTATGGGACTATAAATTATGGACATGATATCTTATAGAGCATGTACGAATTATGCATTCCATACCTAGCGACATTTTTTATCGCGGGTTCTCGCGCAGGAGGGCTCAAAATTAGGCCTCCATTGTTACGTGTGTTACAAATAGCACCCACAATTCCGCGATATACAAATTGACAAGTGGACCTGCACACTGACTGACTCAACATTGCACTTCTATTGTTTTGTGTCCTCCAAATATCGCTTCCAGTTCCGCGATATACAAATTCACACACGGAATGCAGGGCTAGCGGGGTGGAGATTGCCATTGTTTACGAAGGCTAATCCCTATGAAGTATTTAACAGAATCTAAAAAATTATTTTCAATACTAAATTAGCTCTTAGTAGTGACAACTGGACACAGAGGTACGAAACAGGTGGCATCGCACCCTGCGCAATATACAAATTGACTATTGCATTCTGATGCACCCTGCGCAATATACAAATTGACTACTGCGTTCCGACATCATCCACTCTTCTGTGTTACAAATTACGCATTCAAATTTTCGGAACGATATAAGTTGAACGCCGAGGACTTGCGTCTTCTGTAGACATGTTCTCAGCCTGTTTTGGATCCTCCTGTTACCGGGTTCACTAACTGTGCAACTCTTGGATACTGTTTCAGGTTGGCATCCACCTTTGTTGTACCACGGTTCACAAATATTTCAAAGTATCTGTCGCTGCCTCAGTTGGCATCCGACCCTCTGCAATATACAAATTGACTACCGGGTTCACATCTTGTACTCAAAATTTATGTGATCTACAGTTCCAGCACCGACTCCTTTGTCCTTTTTCCCTTTTCTTCTTCCCCTGTATTATGCCTCTCTAGTTACATACTTGGTTGTCTTTCTATGATCGCGAGTTCCAACATTGGCGAGCTGACTTCTTTATCTCCATCTATATAATCACACCAGGAATCCGACCGACCGCTATTGCTTTCCATACTTAGCCAATTTTATGGTCGCGGTTTTTGCGTTGACAATCTACAATTCTACCATGGGCTCCTCGAACTCGCAAGCTTCACTGTACCAAATTTCTCAAATGTGCTTCCTAATATACATTGGTTATGCTCTTACTAATGACTCTTACAAGTGACGGTTGCACACAACAATACGAAACAATTCGCATCCATCCCTTCGCAATATAGAAATTGACTACGAGGTTCTGACATCGTCCCCTCTTCCGTGTTACAGATTGTGCATTCAAATGTTCCGAACGATACAATTTGACCATCGAAACCTCACTTGTTCTGGGCAGACCTTCTAGCCCTATTTTGGATCCTCCTATTCAATAGGTTCACGAAATCTTCAATTCTTAGTCAATGTTTCGGGTTGGCGCATTCGAACTATGTTGCTTCTTGTTCTGTGATATACATATTGCACTCAAAGTTTCTGTGATTCACAATTCCATCATGGAGTCGTTGATCATTTTTCTCTTTTCTTCTTCCCTTGTATTATCGCTTTGTGGTTATATACTTAGTCGCTTTTCTATAAACGCGGGTTCCAGCCTTGGCAAGTTGATATATCTTTATCTCCATCTATATAATCACACAACGAATCCGACTGACCGCTATTGCTCTCCATACTTGGCCAATTTTATGGCCACAGTTGGTGGGTTCGCGGTTTCGAACTCTGTTTCTTGTTGTGTCATGTATATCTTGCACTCAAAACTTTCGAGATCTACAATTCCAGCACGGCCTCGTTGAACTCACAAGCTTCACTCTACCACTACTCACAAATGTTTCAAAGTATCTCTCGCTGCCTTCCATCCCCACTAACTTCCTATCCTTCCGACTATCCTACCATACCCTCTTCGTTGTTACACGTATTGCACTCAAAAAGTTCTAAGACATACAATTTGACCCCCGCACCCTCACTTTCAACAGTTTTACCTTGCAACCCTATTTTGTAGTGGTTTTTTTCCCCTGCCCGTGACCTCCATACTTTTTTACTATGCAATTAGAAACCTTTCATGCTAACAGCTGACCATGCAGGAACCGTCAACATTGTCATTAATGGGCAAAAATCTCAAGGAGATATCCCATTAATACTCATTAAACCAAGATGTGCGGAGAGTTATTTTGTCCCTTCCGATTGTTCATCTCGAACATGCGTCCTCGTGTTGGGCCGCTCAAGAAATCTACAATGCTTAATCGCTCATTGCAATATCCACCATGTTCACATTTCTATGTATGCAATTAGTAGTGTTTAATGTTAACAACGCATCATGCAACAGCCGTCCAAATTGTCATTAATCAACGAAAGTCTCGAGGATATCTCTCATTCACACGCTTTCAACCAAAATTTGCGTAGGGTTATATTATCATTTCCAACTTTTCATTTCATTCATCCTCTAGAACAAATAAACATTCTTGTAGACTTATGGCACCAGGTCGATAACAGTTTTGTGGAGATACAATAAATATGTTCGCACAAAAGGACCAGAAGTTCCAGTGGTCCAGGGCATACTTTTACTATTCATCCCATTCCGCCCAGAACGAAGTGATTTGGACCTCTGGAATCGTTTGTGCAAGTTGCGTCCCTAAGGTTTTTGACTATAAGGAGGTGGTCTCTTGGTGCGCCGAAAAATATATTCCAAGCCAAAGAATTATTCCAGTGCGCGACCATTCTCCCGTTACTTTGTCACCGCAGGTCTTTCGCGAGATGTTAAAATTGTCGAAACCAACATTGACGTTCAGAGGACAAGACTGCAAGCAGTATCTAGGAAAACATCATAATGGGTTGGACATCTTAGCCGACTTCCTCGAAGACCGGACAACGGTTCTTGAAGATATAACAAGGCTGGAGGTAAGTTCCTTTAGAAATCCATTCCGGGAAATTGCTTGGTTGTTTACAAGAATAACGGGACAGGCATCCACAGCAAGCATTTCCCATATAATTATTTATATTTTGTATTTGACAGTCAAGGAACAACACATTTTCGATTGGGGGAAGTTAATTTCCATTGAGCTCTGTTCCCAATTGTCACAATTCAAAGAATTGAATAAATTTTATATGTCATCCTACTTGATTTTCGCAATTGTGTATTGTTGCCCATTTCCAAAACTTTCTCTTTCCAATAAAATAAATTGTGGATTCGACCCAATAACATTCTAGCACGAGGCCCTGTGGAGACATAAGGCCTCCCATTGTTTTTATGAAGTTTTTAATGGCTTTGTCTCAGTTTTCAAAGATTTACTGTTAGGCAAGGATGCTCCGCAGATGTATGGCCAGGCAAGCAAGTTTTTGAACAAGAAGGGAACACTTGAGCAAGAGGAAAATAACAGTGTCCTCATGGTCTTTGGCTCTAAGGAAAATCATGCCTTCCTTCCATGCCACATCATGGACAAGATGTTTTTTGCAGAAATAGCAAGGCAATACAACCATTGGTTGCATTTTTTCCATGACAAGAAAAAAAAACAGTTCATTCCTTTGCCCTGGAAAGTCGAAGACTTAGTGTGCAGAAACATCAACAAGATTGACGAGTTTTCCACCCATTTCAATAAATTGAACCTAACGTACGCTGAAAGGCTAAAAGGGTTCAACCCTAATGGCATTTTTCGAGAACATTTACTAGGTGTTGGCTTTAACACCTCTTTTATTCATAGACACGTGACCCAAGACAGGGACAGTGTCGACAACAATTCTGCTTTTGTCGATTGCGACGCAAAGACATTGCAAAGCGAGACTGAATTGTACAAACAACATGGAAAAGTATCCAGTGAGAAAATTACCCAGTGCCCCGCCAGCACTCCCAAGAGCACGACATCACGGAGCATCGCTTCAACGAGCCACCCCAATAAGAATGCAACCTAGAAATCTTCGAACAGAGGAGGAGATAAGAACCCTCCTCGCATAAATATTGATATTTCTCACAAAATTCCATTGGCGAAGAAGAGAAAAAACAATGTAGGGCAGGCGGAGGAACCCGAAATTGAAAGTGGAAAACTGTAACTTGAAATTGAAGCTAAGCACATGCATAAAATTGGGTGGAAATAGCTGAGACCGATTTTTTTGACATAGATGAATCCTTCGTAATCCAGAGCGCTATTTTTGATAACCAATCTAAAAGTATGGTCATTGAAAAGAGAGATGTAACAAACAGGAAAGTCAAATCTCGCACAGAGATTGACTTTAGTGAAATGTCGTGTCCCAAATATGCTCATTTCCCCAAGTAACCAGTGACATTCTTCATGATTCCATTAGAGGAATGGAGATGGATCATGCCAATCTGAAACATCGCCTCAACGAATTTGAGCAAGCTTTCATTACAACACCAGAATTTGTCAGTCCTTTGGCAAAAATCGTGCCTTCTACCACTGCAGCGAAGATAAAAGTATCCTCTACCCTCCTTGCATGCTCTAGAGCCCTTGTAGAGAATAACATCAACAAAAGAATGCAGCCAGTCACTGAAGCCTGGGAAACATCGCAAAATTTAGTTTCCTTTAAAAATAAAGCCAATGATTTGCTGGAACATTTGGAGGCGAATTTTAAAAATGAACAGTTTTTCTATGATCAGGTACTGGACCCTTTTTCCAACTATGTCGTCAACACATCGAAACTGAAAAAAAAGACAGGAGAAACTCCCCTCCCCAAAGCGCACCAAAAAAGTAAATGCATGCTGACAAAAGAAAGTTCACAACCTGCATCTCATTGTCAAATCATGTAAACAAGTCATATCAGAAAAGGAAAATTTATTCACAAGCCTACTCCAGATGGACTTAGCCGGAACTACCAACGAGGTTCAAGATCCTAACTTAATTCTCAAATCCTTGTCAGTCACCAAAGAAGCCTTCCAGGAACAAGTTGATATTTTAAAGGGGTTGTTTTTCGAAAATTTTTACGGCATACTTGAACATCGTCTAGATCAGCATGAGCATTGGGTATTGGACTATGCCTCACACAATGAAGAAATTGAACAGAGTCTGCATAGTATTTCAATGGATCTAAGGAAATTAGAAAACGAGTTTTACAACATAGAAATCCGGGATGAAATCAACACATCCCCCATGAAAAGCTACATCGAAGAATGGTTCCAACAGAGAATGGACAGCTTCATCCAGGAAGGGCAACAACCGGTCACCAAGGCTCCACTGCCCATCGACGACAGTAACAAAAACGCATCGGCTTCATAGTAAGTCTATACTGCCATCTTGTTTTGTTTATCAATCCAGTTTAAGTCTATGTTGTCATCTTCTTTTCTTTATCAATCCACTTATGTCCTCTTTAAATAGAAAATTGTAACCAAAGACTCATAACTTCCAATTTTTTATTTTCATGTCTCTCTCTCTACTGTCGCAGACTTCTTCTTTCGATGTTCCTAATTCTTGTACTTATTTCTTTTTATGGTCCGCGGGAGCCCCAATCCCACTCTATATGACAAACGCATTTAAATTTCCAAAAACATGTAACAGACATTATTAATTTTTGATAAATTCCAAAGAAAATTGATTCGAAAATGCCCTTATTGTATACTAAATTTTGGCTTTTCAGGAACCTTCTTGTTTGTTCCAAAGAAAACTAATTCGAATATGCTACATTTCTTGTCTCCTATTGTATGCTAATTTTTTGGTCTTCAACGACATTGATGCTTTAAATGTTGATGTAATTTCCAGAGATATGTAACAGACATTACTTATTTTATAATAAGTTTGTATAGTTTGCAAGCTCGCTTGTCAATTTGTATATCGCGGAACTCTCGATGCTATTTGTAGGGCACGGAACAAAAGAGGCCCATTTTTTAAACCGCCAGCCCAAGAACCCGCAATCCAAAAACTGGCTAAGTATGGAATGAGCACTCCATGCATGCTCTATAAAAAGTGTGCAAAGAAAACTAATTCGGCAATGCCATATATTTTTTGTCCAAAAAAAACCTTAGTTTTAAAGCAAATTAATTCGATGTAACAGACGTTATTACTATTTTATTATATAACAGACATTATTAATTTCTGGTAAATTTCTATAGTCTGCAAATCCGCCTGTCATTTTGTATATCATGGAACTGTCGGTGCTATTTGTAGGACACAGAACATCAGAGGCCCAATTTTGAACCCACCAACCCGAGAACCCGCAATCCAAAAACTGGTTATGTATGCAATGAGGGCTCTGTGCATGCTCTATAAAATCTCATCCCCATACTTTATAAAAGTACAAATTTCATATCTATAAAACTAAATATCTACTTTATACAACTACATATTTTGTATGTATAATTTATTTATTTTTTATGAATTTTTATAGTCCGCAACTCCACTCCTTGATTTATGTATCACAAAGAACATCGGAGGCCCAATTTCTGTATCGCAGAACTGTCGGTGCTATTTGTAGGGCAGAGAACATCAGAGGCCCACTTTTCAGTCCGACAACCTGCGATCCATTATAAAAGTACATATTTTGTATGTATAAAACTAAATATCTACTTTATAAATTACATTTTTGGTATGTATCGTTTATGTTGTCCAAGAACCTATAATTTCATAAATTTCAATTTATTTTATGTCCAGGAGCCTTTGTTTTAAAGATAAATACTTCGGTAATGCTAAATTTTTTGTGTCCAACAACCTTTCAAATGTTGATAATTTTTTATATTTTTCAAGAAAAACTAATTTGGGAATACTATGTTCTGGATGCAAACCATGTGTATTTCAACTTTCTAGCCGCGTGTCTGTACTAGGTCGCATTTACTCCCATCCCAACCTGGCAGGTACTATGCTGCCATGCAGCACTTGTTTTAAATTTTGGGGAAAAAGTGATTTAAAAAAAATTAAAATATTATTATATAATACTTAAATTTATCTTATTTCTCAACGTTTAGTCCAAAGTTTGGTACTTCTATTTTTCAATGTCCAAATCAATATGTTTTAAGTTTTTGGCGAAAAAAAAAGTGATTTTAAAAAAATATGTTATTATTTACCTTTGTTTATTTAATATATTTAAATAAGTATCTTTTAAAAGTATTTCTTTTAATTTTTATTAAAAATTTGTTTTGTTTTTGTGTTTTTAAATATTATTATGAACCTTTGTTTGCAAAAATTTCAAATTTAAGTACTTTTCATATTACAAATGAATTTGTTAATATCTTTTTATTGAAATAACAATTTTAATACTTTATTACATTCCAAAAGATAGCTTGATTTGCCATATGCAAAATTAGACTTGCCTTATAATCTAAGTGTTATCATTGCTTCATTAATGTTTAATTTGTTTAAAGGGCATGTTATGCAAACTTTAAAGAGGCTCTTCGACTATGGTGAGCCTCATAGATTTTAGTCATAGGCTACCTATGATGGATGTTGGTTTCCATAGATGGTCTTAGGTTACACTAAACTGGAGTTCATTAGACTATTGTTCAGAGGTGGCTCGGGATGGTAGTTCAATTTTTCTGTAATTGTCTTTTATAGTTGTCCTAGCTCCTCTGGACAGGTGGGGCCTCTTTTCTACTATTTGTTAGTTAGACTATTGTTTATCCCATGAAAACTCTCTGCTATTTTTAGCATTTTCTGTTACAGTGGCTCTTCATGGCGCAAGTCACTACGAAGTGATCAGTCT
>JASDQU010739395.1:1989-14609 GCA_032191745.1 Picea mariana | reverse complement strand
CCAACCCGAGAACCCGCAATCCAAAAACTGGTTATGTATGCAATGAGGGCTCTGTGCATGCTCTATAAAATCTCATCCCCATACTTTATAAAAGTACAAATTTCATATCTATAAAACTAAATATCTACTTTATACAACTACATATTTTGTATGTATAATTTATTTATTTTTTATGAATTTTTATAGTCCGCAACTCCACTCCTTGATTTATGTATCACAAAGAACATCGGAGGCCCAATTTCTGTATCGCAGAACTGTCGGTGCTATTTGTAGGGCAGAGAACATCAGAGGCCCACTTTTCAGTCCGACAACCTGCGATCCATTATAAAAGTACATATTTTGTATGTATAAAACTAAATATCTACTTTATAAATTACATTTTTGGTATGTATCGTTTATGTTGTCCAAGAACCTATAATTTCATAAATTTCAATTTATTTTATGTCCAGGAGCCTTTGTTTTAAAGATAAATACTTCGGTAATGCTAAATTTTTTGTGTCCAACAACCTTTCAAATGTTGATAATTTTTTATATTTTTCAAGAAAAACTAATTTGGGAATACTATGTTCTGGATGCAAACCATGTGTATTTCAACTTTCTAGCCGCGTGTCTGTACTAGGTCGCATTTACTCCCATCCCAACCTGGCAGGTACTATGCTGCCATGCAGCACTTGTTTTAAATTTTGGGGAAAAAGTGATTTAAAAAAAATTAAAATATTATTATATAATACTTAAATTTATCTTATTTCTCAACGTTTAGTCCAAAGTTTGGTACTTCTATTTTTCAATGTCCAAATCAATATGTTTTAAGTTTTTGGCGAAAAAAAAAGTGATTTTAAAAAAATATGTTATTATTTACCTTTGTTTATTTAATATATTTAAATAAGTATCTTTTAAAAGTATTTCTTTTAATTTTTATTAAAAATTTGTTTTGTTTTTGTGTTTTTAAATATTATTATGAACCTTTGTTTGCAAAAATTTCAAATTTAAGTACTTTTCATATTACAAATGAATTTGTTAATATCTTTTTATTGAAATAACAATTTTAATACTTTATTACATTCCAAAAGATAGCTTGATTTGCCATATGCAAAATTAGACTTGCCTTATAATCTAAGTGTTATCATTGCTTCATTAATGTTTAATTTGTTTAAAGGGCATGTTATGCAAACTTTAAAGAGGCTCTTCGACTATGGTGAGCCTCATAGATTTTAGTCATAGGCTACCTATGATGGATGTTGGTTTCCATAGATGGTCTTAGGTTACACTAAACTGGAGTTCATTAGACTATTGTTCAGAGGTGGCTCGGGATGGTAGTTCAATTTTTCTGTAATTGTCTTTTATAGTTGTCCTAGCTCCTCTGGACAGGTGGGGCCTCTTTTCTACTATTTGTTAGTTAGACTATTGTTTATCCCATGAAAACTCTCTGCTATTTTTAGCATTTTCTGTTACAGTGGCTCTTCATGGCGCAAGTCACTACGAAGTGATCAGTCTGCATATTTCGTACTTCGTATTTCATACTTCAGGCATAAATCCATGTGTTATCTCAGGGTAGACTACCTATTGTACCTATTGTGGTTGATTACTGAACTCCTAGGTGGCAGGGGAACACTGGAGAGTGGAAGCTTCTAATGGAGGATGAGGTCAGTGCACTTATGGGTGTGGTTGACAAGGCGCTTTGGAACAAGGCTGGTTTATTTTCCTCAATGGATGAGTTGTGTGCAGGTACAAGCATTAAGCCTCCATGTGTGCCATGCATTAAACCTTCTCCTATGACATCGACGGATTTCCCTACGCAACTTAACAATAGCTTAGAGCATAACCACCACATTAGTCGGGCTCCTGCGTTGAAAACTAACGAAGGTTTGTTTTCTAGTTTGTTTCCTGGAGTGAAGGCAGGAAGAAACTCCACTGATCTTAGAGGATAGTTTACTGGAGTGAAGGCAGGGCGGACTTTTCCAGAGGTTAGAACGGATCCTTTTGGGAGGTCGTCACTAGTCCACAGGGGGGGGAGTTTCTTGAGAGAATAGGGTCATATTGGGCACAGAGCTAAAGTGTGGAAATCTAAAAAGACGAAGAGAATGATGGTCATGGGAGAAGATGTAGGGCTTGAGGAGTCCTACAACTTAGCACTTTGCGCCTTGATAGGAAGACTATTGTATCGCTCTATGTGTAATTATCCGATCACTGAATGGATGCAGAATACTTGGGTTTTGTTGCCGGGGTATTCTCCAGAACTTATGTCTTTGCCGAGAGGCTGGTATGGTTTTATTTTTAAAAACTCGGAAGACTCCCTTCTATTCTTAGAGAATATTTGGGTTTATGAGGGTAGCAGTTTGATGCTCAAACAGTGGCGAGTCTGCTTTGACCCTACTTCGGAGTATTTTAGCCTTTGTCATCTTTGGGTACTCTTACCAGGCCTACCCCTTCAACTTTGTAATGCCAAGGCGCTAGAAGCTATTGATAATGAACTCGGTCGTTTCATCAAAGTGGATGAGCTTTCCCTACAGTCGCTAGACAAACGTATGGAAAAGGTTATGGTTGAAATTGATATACACGCTATCCCTCTGGAGTCTCTTGAAATTGAATGGAGGGATTTCATTCTGGAGCAGAGATTGAACTACTTGGGTATTCTGTTTCGGTGTACACTCTGTCGAAGAACCAGACATTTAAGAAGAGATTGTCAGCACACTATGGAGGACTCGACCTCAGAGGCTACTATGATCGGGAAGACAGATGATCTCTATTCTCCAGGAGTGGACTCACGAGACATTGCAGAATTCTCACCTGCGTCAGTGGAGGCTAGTCCAGAACAGTTTAAATATTCTTTTATGGGTAAGCTAAAACTCCATTGTCTCCATTGTCCTTCTCTTTATTTTTCATTATCGGCATGGGAACGGGACCATTTGGATAGCTCTTGTATGTCAGATTTGGTTTCTTCCCCTGTTGCCCTTCCTAGGAAAGGTTCCAAGCCAGAACCAGTGGGTTCAGTGTCCTTGGAAGGTAGGGAAGGGACTCATAACGTACCCTTACCTATAGTGGAGCCCGTGGCAGATGGGGGACCCTCTTGTTTGCCTCTAGAGGGAACTAGTATTGTTCCTGGGTTTAGAGAACCTAATTATGGTGATCTCTCACTTGATAGGGTGCTAACTACTCTGGTTCCGTCCTATAGAGAGGCCTCTAGTCCCATACCTCTACCTACTTATCTAGGGAGGGAATTTTCTTGCAGAGTCGAGTCTAGTGATGATCCCAGGGTGGTAACCAATGAAGGGGAGGGAACTGGAAAAGATTACGCATAGTCGAGAGGTTTGGGGTATGAGTTCTCACCCATCAAAGCCAGGAGTGCACGCAAGAAATTTGGGACTAATTCTACTTTTTTTGCTCAGCATCTTACAACCAACACTGATCTTGGGGCGCTTAGAGGCATGAAAGCCCTAACAAGGGCCAAATCATGATACTCCTCTACTTAAATATCAGAGGGGTAGGAGGACCCCTTAAAACTGCATCCCTTCGTAGATTACTCTCAAGAACGCTTCCGGACATTATCTTCCTGCAAGAAACACTAGTAGCCGAGAAAAAGGCTAGACTCTTCATGTACTCTCTTCATCCTGAGTGGCTGATTTGTGTTGTCAGTTCAATAGGGAAGTCTAGCGGACTTCTGGTGACCTGGGACCCAAAAAAAAATGATTTAGTTCCCTTCTTGAGTTCTGGCGGCATTTTTTTTGAGAGGTACAYGCTTAGCAKATAAAAAATCGATCTCTCTTTTAAATGTCTATGGCCCRTGATCARAGAGAAACTTGTTCTGGGAAAAGGTGGATGGTAGGGGTATGTTAGCTCTCAAATATTTGATCATAGCTGGAGATCTAAATTTTACGATCAGTGCAGGGGAGGTTTGGGGTGACTCGACACATTTGGACCAGATGGTGGCTTTTTTAAAAGATATCTTTATGAAAAACCAACTTGTTGACATTCTTCCACCGGATGTGGTACCTACGTGGCAAAATAGTAAGAGTGGTCGAGATGAAATCTCAAAGAGACTTGACAGAGTTTATGTCTCATAGGACCTCATTTCCACCACTAGGAGATACAAGTCCTAGGTAGCGTATCCATATGTTTTTTATCATGCTCATGTTCTTCTACAATTGGGTTTTAACACAAATATTGTTGCACATCCTTTTAAGTTAAACTCATTATGGCTGTGAGATGACACATTTGCTATGATAGAACATGAAGTGTGGATTGATCACTATTTTTTACAGGAATCCGGGGCAGAGAGGAGATTAGTTTGGAAGCTAAAACAGCTAAACTTCAGGTTAAGACGTGGGCAAAAGAAAAAAGGTTACGGAATCAAATAGCATTTGAAAAGATTGAGGAGGATCTAGATTTTCATTACAAGCAGAGGTCAAAAGGATTGACGAGCATAGAGTTCGATCTTCGTCTAAAGACTTTAGAGGTAGAATGCAATAAGCATCTCCTAGCAGAAGAGGAATTGTGGCGTCAAAGGAGCAGGGCATTATGGATTAAAAGTGGTGACAAGAATACAAAAAAAATCATCAACTTGCAAGTCACAGAAGGAACAAGAAGCATATTTGAAGATCAAGGACAAAAACGATATGGTTCACACAGGTCAAGAGGCACTGAAGAAAGAAGCTACCATATTTTTCAATAGTTTCTTTGACACATGACAAAACACCATTGTGGATCAGGTTGCTACTATAAGGCTCTACGCTCACCTAGTCAAAGAAGAGGATGTTCTTTCTCTTAAAAAACCTTGTACCAAAGAGGAAATTAATGCAGTTCTAAAAGGTTTTGCAAAGGACGAGAGTCCATGGCCATACAAGTGGACAGTTGAATTTTTCATTCAGTTCTTCGATTTGGTCGAAGAGGATTCACTGGAAACAGTTGAAGAATCTAGGAAATAAGGTAAGGTTATCAAATCTCTCAATTTGACTTTCCTAGCATTAATTCTGAAAGTCAATAAACCCACCTCCTTTGGCAATTTTAAATCGATCGTGTTGTGCAATTTGTGTTATAAAATTATTGCAAAACTCATTGCAATAAGGATCAAACCTATTCTCTCCCGATTTTTATCTAATGAACAACTAGGTTCCCTAAAAGGAAGACAGATTCTAGATGCAATTGGCACTGCTCATGAGTGTTTACACGGTATAAAAATAAAAAAGCTACAAGCTATGATTTTGAAGCTAGACTTAAAAAAGGTTTATGACAGCATAAACTAGGATCTTTTACGACTAACACTATTACAATCGGGTTTTGGACTCCCTTACCAACTGGATTATGAGTTGTGTGAACACAACTACATATGTTATTCTAATAAATGGGGAGTTCACTCATTTATTTCAGAGCAATAGAGGCCTAAGACAAGGATGTCCACTTTTGCCTCTATTGTTCATTCTAGTGATGGAAGGACTAAGCTTATCTATAAAAGAGGCCAAGCCAAGCCGAAGGGAAGTTGATCGAGATACAGATGTCCAGACTAATTAAGATTCTCCACCTCTTCGTGGATGATGTCCTCGTAATGTCAAAGGCTTTGATTAAAGAGTGGAAGGTGATTGAAAAAATCTGTGTTTTTTGCGGAGCGACAGGCCTCTTGATAAATCTACAAAAATCTACTTTTCACTATTATGGGATGTAACAGGTTGTTTTAGAATCCATCAAGGATATCTACCCTTATAACTTTGTTGAACTTTCTGAAGGGCTCAGATATTTGGGCTACTTCCTAAAACCTGATAATTATAAGGCAAAGGACTGGCACTGGCTCATTTCAAAATTCGAAAAAAGGATATATCATTGGTGCAATCGTTGGCTCTCCCTAGGTGGACATTATGTGCTCATAAAAGTTGTCCTTGAGAGCTACACTGTCTACTGGATGGCTTTGGCAAATATACCAGCTTTGGTTCTCAACCGGATCAGAGAATTGGTCTTCTCTTTCCTTTGGTCAGGTAGTGAGGAAAAACAAAATTTTCACCTTTACAGTTGGGTGACTATTGCAAGACCCAAATATTGTGGAGGTCAAGGATTGAGGAACAAACCTCTGTTCTAAAGGGCATTGTCGACAAACACTCTTTGGAAAGTCTTGATGAAGAATGGCGTATGGCATCAGGTCATTAAATATAAGTATCTCCCTTACAGATCGATGACTACATGGCTAAGATCGACAACAAATTATACATCACTGGCTTCCCAGACCTAGAGAAATCTTCTTAAATCACTACATCCTGTGTTACATTGGTTATGTTGGAGCCCTGGTTCTGGTCACTCTATTTTATTAGGTAAGGAATTGATCCTGGGCTTAGGCAAATCTTCTATTTTGACACAAGAACTTGTTGCCTTCCTCAATCAAAGAAATATTCACTACCTATACCAGGCCAGTGGAGTTTTACGATCGGGAACGATATGTTCCCCCTGTTTAGAAAGTGATGAGTTGGGTCTAGTTGGAGAACAAGCTATTGAATGGGATATTTTTAGAAGATCCATGATTGGATCTTGTGTACAACTTATCAACAAACCCGATGCACTGAAGTGAACTGGAGGAGACAACTCAGGCGTTTTCACAGTTAAAAATGTCTACTCTGCCTTAGCCACAAAACTATGGAAAATTACTATCAGAGGATGGATGAAAAAATTGTGGTTTTGGGATTGTGCTCTCAAAATTAAACTATGTGGCTTTCTGTGGAAAATAAAATACTCACGTAGAATAATTTCCAATGCAAAGGTTGGATTGGGCCTAGTTACTGCCATCTATGCAAAAGAAATCAGGACTCTGTAAAACACTTGCTATATAAGTGCTCATTTACTATTGACGTATGGCCTATGGACAAAAAAACTCTAAATCTCTCAATTGGCTAGGAATATTATCTGTGAATGAATGCTTTGAAAACTAGAATAACCAAAATTATTTGTATCCCTCTTTGCCTGCCATTATCAACTAGTACATCTGGTTAGAACGAAATAAAGTCATCTTCAATTCTGGGAGCCCTTCTATCCAGAAGGTGGTCTGTCAATCTCTTGGCGTTGTTGGCAACTCCACTAAAAAGGTGAAAGATCATCACTTGAAAACCATAAAGTCTACACCAAAAGATAATATGACAAATGGGTGGTTTGATGGAGTTGCACAACAAAATGGTCTTCAAAGTGGCATTGGAGGGTTGTTAAGGATCAATGAACATTCGACATACAAATGGACCTTAAACTGTGAACAAGGTTCAAATACCAGGGCATAACTCTTGGGGGTTTGGGCTACACCAACTCTGGCTTCCCAACTAAACATCATTGATTTAGAAGTTTTTGGTGACTCGAAAATAGTCATAGATTGGCTAAACAAGAAAGGAAATCTACAGGTTGTTACACTGGACTGCTGGAAAGAAAGGATCAGAGACCTTGGCAAATATTTCAACTCTATCACCTTTTCTCACATCTACAGAGACAGTAATAAAGAGGCAAATAATTTATCAAAGCAGACCCTTCAAATGCAAACAAAGAAAATAGCTTACAACCTATGGGAAGATGGAAATGAGGGTCCTACATTATTTCTAAATCTATATTAGTTGTCCTTAGAGGGATATGCCATCCCCGCTTTTTGTATAGCTCTTCATTTTGTTGTCATAGTCTGAAGATCTTAGTTTTTAGTTTTACTCTTCTGGGGGTGCCTATGTGGATGCTTGTAAAGCTGAGGTATATGTCCCCATCGTTGAAGCATATGAGTTGGCTTTTTCTTTTAATCTTCCTTACTATGCTGCCTTTCTGATGTAACTTCTATCTTGAGCACAATTATATATTATAAACATAACAAGAAATTTTTTAATGCTAAGGATGGTGAGTTTCTTAGGAGAAATGATTTCATGGTTTTAGATTCTCTTCCCAAAGGAAAAGATTTTATAGCTTTCAAACATAATCACAAATAAGTATTTTATAATAGGATTTCATAGCTCTCAAGCATATTCACAAAGAGTGTTTTTTATATAAGATGGTGTCTTTCATATTAGTAAATATTCCCAATAGAATTGTTTATTTGTTATGAAATCATGAATAGGGAATTACTTAATAGAAGGGATGGTTTAATAGTTCTAACAAGTTTTTATTAAATGGTGATCTCACAAGTTTTTATTAAATGGTGATCTCATAAATATGTTGTATTTTACAAAGTAAGTGATTTATTATAGATAGAGTTAAAGATTATAGATGCATTTTTTATTATTTTTATTTTTATAAATTTGAATTTTTTATTTTGTTATATTTTATATGATATTTATTATATTTTCATTTAAGAAAAATTGTTGTAATTGTAATATGACATAGAATTATTTTTATAAATTTTAATTTTTTATTTTGTTATATTTTATATGATATTTATTATATTTTCATTTGAGAAAAATTGTTGTAATTGTAATATGACATAGAATTATTTTTATAAATTTTAATTTTTTATTTTGTTATATTTTATATGATATTTATTATACTTGCATTTGAAAAAAATTGTGGTTTCCATGAACTATACACTAAGTTTCACTATAGGCTATGCAAATCCTTAATCATAAATACTTGGGTATTGTTTAAGAGATCTCTACCTTCGATTTGGCATAATTTCTATTATCAATGAATTCTTTATTAATATTTTTAAATTTTATTATTATTTTGATTCGTTTGGTTTTTTAAATATAATAGTTTTATATTACAATACATATAATTAATATTTTAAAATATATATATAATATTTTTTTATTTTTTAAAAATATTATCATATTTAATTATTTTTTAATTTGTTATATTAAAATATTCATTATTTTCTTAATACAAATGTATCAAATAAATAAAACAAAATAATAAATTTTAGATAAAAATGGTCCAAAACATATTATAATTTATAAAATATAAAAAAAAAAATTATTGATTAACACCAATTAAGTCCAACCACCCGAAGGGAGCGAGAAGGGCTTTGCGGCTAAGATTTGTTAACCGCATCGTTGTTATACCTTGGAGATTGGTGAGCACAGGAGATGGCGTGAACCACTTGTAGGGAGACTACGGTCGCAAGCGAGGGCGAGGCTTTGGGTCTACGCATGTGGGTTGGGGCGAGGGAGAGGGCGAGGCTATAGGTTTGGGCAAGCTGAGGCGAGGGTGAATGCAACCAAGGCATGCAAAATTGCAAAGCGGCACGACAGATGCAAGGCGTCTCATGGGGATGGCATATCCCTCTAAGGACAACTAATGACAAAATGATGAGTACCTGTGGGTGGCGGTGTTCGAAGGAGGGTGGATTTTCGATGCTCGGAGGAGGGTGAATTTTCGATACTCGAAGGAGGGCCAAACTCTTTCTCCATGTGTTGTATCAACATCAACCATTACCCTAGCTGCACAATGTTTTTGGTGCTTTGATGGAGGCTTTGACGATTTGTTGCATTTGGGGTTTTGTTTTCTCTTTGGTTTTTCTGGTCTCTCTTAACCTTTTTTGCTTTAGTTAGAAGAGATTTTGAACCAAAGCTTTGAGGTTGACACTAGGGGCGTGCAATTTACTGTTTAACACTTTTTTTTTGGGACATGTAGTGTTGGATAATCACTTTGAGATCCTTTTGGGACGTGCGGTTTCAGTTACAGCGTGCATGCTAGTAATGTTTGTTGTTTTTTGAGCATGGTCTATGAACCAGTTCTGTTATGATCATCTGTTATGGTCTTGAAGATGTAAAAAAAATTATATTTTCAATAATATAATTTGAGCAATTTTTTTCCTAGTGTTGGATAATCACTTTGAGATCCTTTTGGGAAGTACGGTCTCAATTACAACATGCATGCTAGTAATGTTTGTTGTTTTTTGAACATGGTCTATGGACCAGTTCTACTATGATCATCTGTTATGATCTTGAAGATGTAAAAAAAATTATATTTTCAATAATATAATTTGAGCAATTTTTTCCTGGAAAAAAAATTGCACATATGTGAACACGCTCAATGAGCCTGCTCAGATATATATGAGCCTGCTCAGATATATATGAGCCAGCTCACATATATGTGAGCAGGCTCATATATATGTGAGCCTGCTGACAGATAGTGAGCCGACTGACATATATGTGAGCCGACTCACATATAGTGAGCCGACTCACATATATGTGAGTCTGCTCACATATAGTGAGCCGACTCACATATATGTGAGCCTCTTTTGAACTTCTTCCTCCAAATGAAAGTATTCAAAAACCTACTACATTTGTTGTACCCACTGAATTGTTTCCAAAAACAAATGTCAACTTTTTACATCATCTTTATCCATATTTTTTAAATGTTTCAAATTAATAGAACAAAACAAATGCCACCTTTTTACATCTTTATCAATATTTTAAATAAATAAATAAGATAATAAATTTTATAGAATAATTTCACAAAGAATATATTATAATCTATTAAAAATATATATTTTTATTGATTAACATCATGAATTTTAATCTCTGTTATTCTTTTGAACCTCTTTCTTTGTAGATGAAAGTAATTGAAAACCTATGAAGGGAGGGATCAAAAATCTATTAACGTACGATTTTTTTAAAAAGGTTTTCAAGTAGATGAAAGTAATTGAAAACCTATGAAGGGAGGGATCAAAAATCTATTAACGTACGATTTTTTTAAAAAGGTTTTCAAATCTATTGAGGTACGATTTTTTTAAAAAGGTTTTCAAATCTATTGAGGTACGATTTTTTAAAAAGGTTTTTACTTCTAGAGATTTATCCAATGTAATCTTTTAAAAAAGGTTTTTATAAGAAATTTGATTTATCCAATGTAATCTTTTAAAAAAGGTTTTTATAAGAAATTTGATCCAGTGCAATCCTTTGAAAAAAAGTTTTCATGTAAAGAGATTTGATCTATAAACCCGTAACCACTATTGTTTTCATGATCTTGTTTTCATGATCTACTAAAGAGATTTGATCTATAGACGCGTAACCACTATTGTTTTCATGATTTACTAATTAAAGCTAGAATAAATCTAAACAAAATAAATGCAAACCAATGTATATTTTTTAATATGTTAAAATGTTTTATAATACATAATATTATAAAACCAATTGAGTTTAACCAAGTGATCTGTGCTGAGGGGTGTTTTTCCCACCCATTCATGTTCATTCACATAACCACTATTGTTTTCATGATCTACTAATTGAAGCTCGAATAAATCTAAACAAAATAAATGCAAACCAATGTGTATTTTTTAATATGTTAAAATGTTTTATAATACATAATATTATAAAACCAATTGAGTTTAACCAAGTGGTCTGTGCTGAGGGGTGTTTTTCCCATCCATTCATGTTGAGTTCTTGAAAAAGCTATTGTATAATATTAATATATATCCAAATGATTCATATTTATAAAAAAAAATATTTATTATTATTATTTTAATGTTTACGTTACATGAATATATCATCAATTCACGATTCTGAATTATAGAGCACCTCGCACAAATAACCCATGTCTTGAATATCTTTTTGAAGATAGATATATCCCACAGATATATCCCATCTTTCCAGTGTAAAATAGAATGTGGAAATTTCACAATTGTCAAAAGCCAAACGGCTAAAAAATTAAATCATCCTCGAATTGATAGATCTTTACATTGAGTTTATTTTGAAGGAGATGAGGGTGCGTGATGCTGGAGGGTTTTTAAATCATCGCTGATGTGCATTTCTTAGTCAGGGGATCAAACAATTTCTTAGTGATGAAGACATTGAATCTTATTCTGAAATTGGCAAATGGATCATCTCAACTGCGGGTCTACGGAGATTTTGAGATTATCATAAATCGGATGAAGGGCAACAACAAGACAAGTAATACGCAATTGCTTCCTATTTTCAGGAAATGTTAATAGTTTAGCCGATCCGTTTACAAACATATATTTCAAGAGCTCATTTCTCAGGCAAATGTTTTTTCAAAAGGATGGATTGTTGGTTTTTTCACAGGATGGATTGTTGATGGGAGAATTCACTGCTCTTATAACAGAATTCAAAGAGGTTCCAGGCTCGCTGTCTTTCAGGTCCCAATTAAAAAGCATTGTTGGTAGTACAGGCACTAGGCTTTTTGGCTGCACAAGCCTTAAATATTTTCCTTTTGTTAGTCTTGTCCTTTTTAAATGTTTGATTGAAAAGGTGAAAAGGAAAGCACAAATTGACTTTTTCGCTGTTCGAAATAAAACCTTTATATCTCAGCTTGTAAAGTTGAAATGGAAGCACATAAATAGTAAAGACTTTTTCGCTAAACCCTTTTATCTCGGTTGGTAGGAGGTCTCGTGATATTTTGATGTATTGGATAGGAAGAATGATACTGTATATGGAAACAGGTGGTTCTAAGAGTTACCTTTTGTTGAAATGTATCGGATAGGAAAAATGATGATTTCTTCATTATGTTTTACGGTATAAAATTGTTTTGTAAAGGCATATGGTAGTCCTTCCTTTTGCTGATATATGGAGGTATTTTGCTTTCTAAATGTTAATGAAAAAAGGTGAAAAGGAAACACGGGCCTTCGGGCTGGAAATATCTTTAGCTGCTCTAAATGTTGATAAAAAAGGTGAAAAGGAAACACAGGACTTAGGGCTGGAAATATCTTTAGCTGTTGATAAAAATAGCTG
>JASDQU010739394.1:170591-196578 GCA_032191745.1 Picea mariana | reverse complement strand
GGAGAGACATCATAGAAGTATTCGATACAAATTGAAGATCGGCATCAAGGAATTCGATATTTTTTGCGTTACGGTATTTTATGCTAAATTTATTATGTTGTAGGTTATTATATTTCTGCAATCATGTACAAATTATATTCAATATGTAACCTTGTGAATGAATTCGAACTACTAAACAATCAAAGTTGCTCATGGTAAGTTATTGTTAAACCGACTTGAATAAATCATGGTTAAATGCTTTACGATTACATTAGTGATGTAGATTTCTAGTTATTTAATTGTAGGAATGACATTTTCAATGAATGAGTGTGTGTAAGATTATAATCTAATTCTGGATGTTGTTTATATTGTTATTATGGTCATTCTATATATATATATTGGTTATAGTTACATTCACCACTGGTTTTACAATTATTTTGAAGTTAAATGATTGTTGATTGAATCATGCCAATTGATTTAGACGTTAACGATTTATATTCCCAGATCATACATCGGGAATTTAATAACGTTTGGACTTTCAAAATGTTTATGATTATTGAAATTGAAATCAGAACCTTGCCCTGTTATTGTAAACTGTTGAAAATTTCAAATTTTGGGACAAATCATAGGGCCACTATCAAGTTGCGAATCTAAGATGTGGAACCAAGGTTTGCTGTCAAATCTTCTTTCTATTCGGGAATTTAAATTTATTTTCAACTGCAATATAAATATTACCTTGGATTCTATTTTCATTTAGTCCCTGCTAGTTGTTACGATTATAAGAACCTTGTTGGTCGTTTTCAAGTGCCTTGCGAAAACATAGAATTCTTGTGTGTCACTCTAATAAGGTTAATTTTTAACCTTGGATACTTCAGGTCCGTTGTGTTCCCTGCAGATCGGTTTTGCATGTTGATTACAATTCTCAGGGTTCAACATAATATTATTGCCAATCTTTATCTCTAAATTTGTTGACAACTGTTGTTATTTGCACTTATGGATTGAATGTTTCGTCATTGCGAGTTGTATCTGTATGGAATAGAAACTACGCCCTTGTTTTCTTTATATATGGAATAGAAAAACCATATATGTATATAGAAGGATAGATTTAATAAGCGGAATAATTATATATATATATATATATATATAAAAGAGGTAAACCTCTCCTTTAAAATCGTCCTACTCTTTGAGTGATTTCAAAGAGTGGTATAATCAAGGATTAATTATTCTACGTAGTGAGTCGGGAAGTTCATGATTAATAGTTATCGAATTATTAATTGATCAATTTTTATAATGAATATAATGAGATTTTATATCCAAGCTAGAGCGTAACCTCTTGGGGTACTAAAGCTATGAATAAAAATAGGGTGATGTCCTTTTGAAAGATAGTTCAAGGAGTTAAAAATTACTAATTAAATTTAGATAACCTTCTAATATAATAAAAAAATGAGATTATATGTTTTACTCATTAAGGATTAAACTACAATCATAAGAATGCTTAAAGAGGATATTAAATGATTTGTAGAATGTATTGGAAAACCCCATAATTAAATTGATTGTTTTTAACGATAAGTTGAATACCTATTTACATGTTACAACAATTGTCGAATCGATTAAAACACTATATCTGAGATATAAGATTAATATTTAAATGCAAAACCTATGATAGAGATTGATTAATGTTCAGTGTGCTCTTGGTCAGATTTTTATCTACTTGGATTAATACTCAACTAACTAGACTATAGAATTGTTGTTGAAAATTAACGTTAGAGGTGAGAATTTAATGTGATTTATGAGTTTACTAAAATAGAATTTGATTATTTTTTATGTGGTCTTTATGTACACGTTTAAGTTAGAATCAATATTTAGTAAATGATATCTTTATCCTTGATGAATGGTTATATGTTGAAATTACAAGTGGATCGTAATTCTCACATGTACTTGGTAATTGTGATATTTTTGTAATGAAATTAACTAATTTAATAAAGTTTCTTTGAGATAAATTTTGAGATAAATTTTGTATGATGTTGATGAATTTTCGTATTAGTTCAATAACTTGAATGGATTGATTGCATTGTGATTAAGCACCTCACTGTTAATCTAGTGCAAAGTCTAGGTTAGAGTTGGTTATGGGAATTAAATACTTCTATGTTCCTCAACACAGTAGCAATTCCTTAGACATTAAATGGTCAAAATCAATCATCTGAATCTTTGACTTGGGCGTTTATTATCTGTCTTGGAGGTCCTAACCTTGCATGGTATGTTCGATAGAAAATTATCTATTGTTATGTTCTTTTTATATGGTTGATCAATGAGTACCGACCATTTGTATCTAAATCGTCTTGTGGAGTGAAATAGATGAAAAGAGAATGTGTAATATTAAATATGTTATTGTCACATACCACTCATTGTATTGATGCATTATAAAAAAAAACATTTACTAATACTGTACTCACTTACATTTATGCCTTAATGGAGGGGTCATTACATATGGTATCAGAGCGGGTTCATAGCTACAACAAGGGACCTGTTACGCCTTCCATTGTGTTAAATAAAATGATTTAAGGTGTATCACTAATTAATTTTGAAAATAACCATGTAGATAATCATCGTTAGAGGACGCAGGGGAAGTGGACGAAGTGGTACTATAGGAAGAGGTGTGACACCTTTGATAGTGTCCACGCTCAAGGGATCTAAACCCTAGAGAGATGAGACGACTACTGAGCAGGCGTAGGTTGTTGTGGGAGATGTGGTAAGTATGATGAGATCCTTCTAGAGGATGTCAGAGGCATTGATCAACAACCTGGATCGAGATGAGGGCATGACATCCTTCCCCAATGAGGGTTCACAATGTGCTCCAACCGGTAGTAGTAGTATACATAGAGAGCTCGAGAAGGTGAAGTTTCCCAAGTTCTTTGGTGTCACAGATGACTTAACCATCAAAGAATGGTTGGAGAACATGGCGATGTGCTTCACACTTCATGATTACACCTCCAACATGAAGGTCTGCATGGAAGTATTCCAACTAAAAGGAAGTGTTATACTTTGGTGGAAGACACTCCTACCCTAACTAAACATGGCCATTGAAGATGTGTCATGGCAATTGTTTGAGGAACGATTCTGAGAGAGTTACTTGTCGGATGAATTCATTGAGCGTTAGCTTAATGAGTTCAACGCCTTACAACAGGGTAGTTGTATGGTTCCAGAGTATGAGTCCAAGGTCATGGAGCTACTTAGGTATTCTCCACATATGAAAAAGGAGAAGTTAAAAGTCAAAAAGTTTGTGTTTAGCCTTAACTTCAACATTAGTATGAAGGAGAGGATCGTGATGTCTTAGGGAAGGAATCCTTCTTGAACGATTGGACATATGACACTGGGAGTGCAACAACATCATACACTAGCTAGATAGACTTATATACAACGTGATAGAAGAAGACGACCTTTGTTATCGACACTGATATGATATCCTCCTCAACATAGGACTCCTTATAGATTAGCACAACAATAGGAGCAGTATCGTCTGCTATAGCAGTAAAATTTTAGGCCTATTCAGTAGAACAATCAAAATTCACAGGCTCCTAGACCGGTAATTTCTAGTTCAGGGACCAGGAGCACTAGATCAAAGACTATATGTTGGACATGTGGAGAGCCACATTACCAACGAGATTGTCCAATTGAGAATGAAAAAGGATATGAATCATCAGGACCCACTATAGTTGGAGATTTGGGAAAGGCCCACATGATATATGCAGTGGTGCACAACCACTAGGAATAGCAATAGTCCACGTTGCTCAAGACGTCAGGTACGATCGTCAATAAAACATTTGGTATTTTGATAGATCCAAGAGATACATAGAGATTTATTTCTAGTGCAGCGCTAAAGAGAATTAAGGAAAATGAAGTTGAGCGGGATGAGTTGAGATACATAGAAATGGCATCAGGTTCCAAATAGAAACTTGGAGGAAAGGTTATGGACTATAGCATTAACTTGGGATATTTTGTAACGAAGGTAGATATTTATGTCACAATATTAGGATATTATGACATAGTGATTGGTATGGATTGGTTAGAATTGCATGATGTGATACGTAACAGTAAGAAGAAATGGTTGAGATTGATGGATGATTTGGGTAAGAGTAGAGTGATTGTAAGAAGAAAGTAGTGAGTGTCTTTGAGGTTTATTTCTTCCCTAGAGATATAGAAGAGTATGCGCAAGGGATGCAAGCTATATGCAATCTTAGCACTAAACGAAAAGAGAAAGGTGGAAGGATTACAAAACCTTCTTATAGTACAAGAGTTTGCAGACGTATTCCCAAAAGAATTATCGCGTTTTCCGCCAGAAAGAGAACTGAAGTTTACCATAAATTTGAAATGTGGAACTGAACCTATTACAAGAAATACCTACCAGATGTCGACAATGAAATTGCAGGAATTGAAAATGCAATTGAACTAGTTGTTGGATTTGGGACTTATACATCCAAGTGTATCACCATGGGGTGATCCAGTTATTTTCGTGAGAAAGAAGGATGGATCATGGAGACTTTGTATTCACTATTTTCAATTGAACGAAGCGACGATCAAAAACCAATATTTGTTGCCAAAAATAGATGATTCATTTGATCAGATGGAAGGAGAAACAGTGTTTTTGAAGATTGACTTGAGATCATTATATCATTAATTATGGATTAAGGAGGAAGATATCCCTAAGAGTGCATTTAATAAAATATTCAGACACTATGAGTTTACAGTTTTACCGTTCAGTTTGACGAACACCCTGGGGTATTCATGAGTTTGATAAATGGGTTGTTCCGCGAATACCTGGACAAGTTTGTTCAAGTATTTATTGATGACATACTGGTTTATTCTCAGATGAAAGAAGAGCATGATGAGCACTTGATATTGGTTCTACAGTTTTTAAGAGAGCACAAGTTGTACTAGAATCTATTGAAATGTTATTTTTACCAATCAAAGATTCGTTACTTGGGACATATCATATCTGGAGAAGGTATCGCACTAGATCCAGGGAAGGTAGTGGCTATTATGGAATGTATAGCACCAATGAACGTTCAACAGGTGTGTAGATTTATGGGTTTAGAAGGATATTACTGACAATTCATTGAAGGTTTTTCGAAGATAGAAAATCCAATAACAAAATTGTAGAAGAAAAACAAGAATTTCGTATGGACAGAGAAATGTGCAGAAGAATTTCAAAAGATTAAGGAGTTGTTAATGAAAATGTTGTTATTGAAGGTCCCTGACATGGAAAAAGAATTCTTGGTATGCACAGATGCATCCAAGGAAGGTTTATGAGGTGTTTTCATCGCCTACATTTCAAGGAAATTGAGAAGGAATGAGGAAAAATCCACAACGTGGGATTCCGAGTTATTAGAAATCGTATATTCCTTGAGAGTATCAATACATTATTTGATTGGATGAAAATTTTAATTAGATACATATCATTGTGGATTATAACATATTTTTACTCAGAGTGACTTGAACATGCGACAGAGGCATTAGTTAGAATTACTTAGTGAATACGACTTTGAGATTACTTAAATTAAAGGAACGATGAACAAAGTAGCACATTTCTTGAGTTAGATACCACATATATTTTCAGTAATATCTCTTAAGACGAATCTGTGAGAAAATATTCTAGCTCTACAAATTGACGATTCTTAGTACAAGGAAGTTAATATTAATATCAGACAATACACCATGATGGTACCTAAATTTGATGGTTATTCATTTGACAATGACGGGTTGCAGATATTTAATGACACAATTTATGTACCACATAATGATGAATTAAGAAGTTTGATCTTAAGCAAAGCTCATCGACCATTTAACATGGCTCATTCAAGAGTAACAAAGATGAACAAAGACCTTAAGCCTATATTCTTCTAGAAATGAATGAAAGAGGACATAGTTAGTCACGTGACATGTTGTCTATATTGTCAGGAAGTGAAGGATGAACATAGACAATCACCATGATTATTACAAACAAACTCTATTCCTGATTCGAAATGGGAGGTCATTTCAATGGAATTTATTGTTTCATTTCCAATGACGATAAGGAGACACGATTCAAGTTTTGTGGTAGTTGACACTCTAACAAAGAGTGCACACTTCGTTCCAGTGTGTACGATGTATCAGGTGCTAGACATAGATACAATTTTTGTTAGAAATATGGTGAGGCTACATGGAATATCAATAAGGATCATATATGATCGTGGATCAGTTTTTACAGGACGATTTTGGAATAGTTTCCAAGAAGCATTCGAAACACAACTGAATTTTATTACAATGTATCACCCTGAGACAAACAGAAAAATAGAGAGAACGAACTATATTTTTGAGGATATTCTACGTATATATGTAGTGGACCAACATAAATGTTGGGAAGACTTATTTCCATTAGTGTATGTTTCTTACAAGAATAGTTACCAAAGTATGATTAAGATGGGACTATTAGAGTTAATTTATGGGAAACCATGTTGAACATCTTTGAGTCGAGATTGAATTGAGGATATAGTCCTGGGGGGATGGGAAGTGATCCAAGATATGGAAGAAGAGATGAAATAGATAAGAAAAATAATTAAAGAAGCAAAGGATCAACATAAGAGTTATGTTGATGCACATGGCATTGACCGTAGTTATAAGGCGAGGGACAAAGTTTTCTTGCGGGTAAAACCGTACAAGAGTTCAATCAAGTTTGGAAAGGGGACTAAACTCTCTCCTAGGTTTGTGGGACCTTTTGAAGTAGTGGAGAAGAAAGGACCTATGGATTATCGACTAGCCTTGCCTGATTCTTTGAGGCATATGCATGATGTATTTCATGTATCTATTTTACAAAATTATATTAGTGATCCATCACATGTTGTGGACATTAGTTATTTGTAGGTGTCAAATGGGGCTGCTCTTATGGTGGAGCCTTTATGAATTCTATACCATCACATTTTAAAGCTACGACATTGAATAGTAGATCAGGTAAAGGTCTAGTGGGACAACTATAGTCCACACTCAACTACCTGGGACGATGCTTATGATATGTGTCTACATTTTCCTTACTTGTTTGATAGATTAGACATATAGATCTATTTCAGATACATTTATTTACTTGCATTTATACAGTATACAAACCTTGGGATGAATTTTAAAACAAGAGGGGGTGTATGTAACATCCCGTTCTACTGAGCACAATTTTATTGACCTATTCTTTGTGGAAACTTACGTGCAAGTGATCCACTTATGGTACATTATGACTTTGTTTCAATTATAGTTTATATATGGTGATGATGATGTATTTTGACTTATTTTTATTTTGTTGTATATGTATTGGAAGATGATATTGATGGGTTTTCATGAGTGTGCAGGACACATGACAGATTATGGATGTTGATGGCATGAATGAACTTCCTTGGACTCCGGATTGAGTGAGGGAGTGGATTATATTTGTTTGAGTATTTCAATTTATGCACATGTGACATATGATTGATTACAATATGATTTATGTATATGGATTATTAAAAAAAAAATTTTTTAGTGGATGCATGTTTGACGACGCTTGCTAATCTGAATCACATTAGGAGTAAAGGGGCCATGCACATAAACACAAAATTTAAGGGAGAGGTGTGGAAACATCCCTGTCATAGCCTACTAGAACTCCTACCATGACATGAACTTTAGGTTAATGATTACCGAGTTCATCAGGTACAATATTCCCTGCGGGAAGACTCAGAATGTCACTCATAAGGAAATCTAAGGGGTGCGCAAAAAGACAGAGTCCTTATTCATTAGAATCCATTAGTATCTCACAAGGTCAATCGAATGGAGTGTTGAATCCAATGGTGAGACAAACTTCCAAAACCAGTCAAAGGCAAGTGGCATCCTTGCAGCACATAGATGCATATTAAAGGGCAAACTATGTAATTAAAACATGAATCAATAAATATACATGGCCTAGAACATTTAAATAGTTATACCTTTCTAGAGTAAAATAATTAATTAGTTAGCCCCCAGGGGGTAGCTCAATTGGCAAGTGCCGTGATATAGCGTGTTATGTACGATGAGGTTCCAAGTTCAAATCCCCCCGACTTACCCGTGCCTGCGGAAGGGGCATATGTATGGCACCTGGAGGTTATAGTGGTAGCGGTTGGAATCGACCCCGTGTCACGCGAGTACGAGACCGGCCCAGTTGTCGATTCCGCCAGCATAAAAAAAAAAAAAAATAATAATAATAATAATTAATTAGTTACTAAATTAAAAATTCTAACAAAAGTTTAAGAATAAGTCTAATTCTAAGTTTAATTAAGGGACTAATAAAAAATATCATATAAATTAAAACTCTAGAAAAACATGGGGAAAAAAATTTAAAGGGTGGATTAAATGCACATGTGTGCTTGAATTTAATAAAACAGATTCTCAAAATAGAAAAAAATAATAGCTTGAGAGAATAGGTGTACACATAGAATAACATCTTAAGTTTATCTACCACTAAGACTGACTAGGAGAAGACTATTAACCCAACTCTAACTAAAATATAGTTAGGAGACACTCATTAAATGAGATTTTGGGGAACAAAGGGATAACTAAGAGTGAAATTAGGAACACATTGGCAATTGTGAGGGAAGTTGGATTTTTAAATAAAATAAAAAGGGTATTTAGTTGTGCAACTTTGGGAAAGTTTGACAAGTGTGTGGGTGAATAATATTAATTAAATTAATTAGAAAGTTAATTGCTTGTGCATGTGAACAAGTGTCATTAACAATTTACCTATAAAATAATTGGGATAGAAGGGGAAGGGAACTCACTTTTGGATAGTACTTTTTTGCTGCCAAAAATATTTTTCATTGTATTTTACTTGTGAGAGTTGAGAATTCAAGCTTGAGAAAGAGTGGAAGCTCTTCCTTATGATGCAATCTTAAGAGCTATTGTGTTCTGTTTTTGTGCTTGGTCCCTTTGCGGCTCATAGGGATAAGGGGGAAGAAGAGTACCCCTAGTGTTGGTTGGGAGGTACTGGTGAAGTATTGGGTTGAGCAAGCAAGCACAGAGACATTGTGACATCTTGGTTTTAACCCTTATAAACTATAATGTATTATGTAAATATGACTTAGGCTGGTGAACCGGAAAAGTTGAAAAGGGGCCAAAGTGCCAATGAAATGTAACACTTCCTATACATTAATAAAACACACCACTAGCTGCAAGACCGACAAGGACAAAAGAGATAGGGGGCTATGATTCCACGAGAGAGGGGGCTTGAGGGGATAAGTCTTGTTATTATTATTTTATTTAACCATAATTAATTTTATGGAGAAGAGGGGGTTGCATAAGCTTCTTGGGAGGGAGACCATGTGGCTCTTGTCTTCATGTAATTATTTAAACATCCCTTAGGGGTTGTTTTGGGGTCGTTCTTCCCTTGGTTCATCATCTTCACACTGGTTCACTCATTCTTCTTCCTCTTCACTCACTACTGCTATTTCGTGTGCTCTTAGGCTGAGAATGGAAACAAATGGAAGGAAGAGGAGAGTCATCATTGAATGGTTGTAATGATTTACTGATCATTCCCAGAGGGAATGAATGCCTGTGTGCACGAACTTGATGGCAGTTCGGATGGAACTGTCAACAGCTGAGAGTCCTTGGAATTTCCAGTAGGGATATTTCCTAACCAGTAGCACTGGATCCCTGGAGAGAAATGGAACAACCTCAGGGACTGCATGGCATAGAAAGGTGATCATTTCTTGGGGTTGTGTAGGCTAAGGGGGAAAGAGAGCTGGAAATTAGGATTTTTGTGAGGTTGGGAAACCTGAGAGCTACTTATCCAACTACTGTGTATTTAGACTTGGCCTAGGATCTGTCCTTGTGGATTCATAGCCCTGGCTTGGGGGTGACATGTTGTTGAGAGTAAATGAACATCAACATTTATGGCTTGGAGGAACATCCTTGGTCTGCAGTGAGTTGGTGAACGTTTAACTGCAAAGATAAGTTCTCTCTATGTTTTATGTTTAATGTATTTCACTGTGTTTTTAATTATCTCTGAGATATGTATTCTAATGTGCTTGTATGTTGGTTATTTTTTTTTCATGGCACGTTTTTTATCTCTTTTATGCTGTGACGTGGATCTTGTCTTATGCATGTGGTGTGCATGCTTCTAACATTGTTGAGAATTCCTTTGTTTTCAAATTAGAGATCAGAGAACTGAGTCTTGGGACTGCAACATGCCTAGCCTGCGGATGGTTGGGTGTGTTGCATCTTGTTTAAGTGGTGTAGCCTGACCTCTGGGTGGTCATGTATGTTACATATTGGTATTAGAGCTTCTGGTTGAAACACTAGGCCGGTATGGGCCAGGTATTTTGGTCAGAGTCTCGTGGTTGAGATCAAATTCTGACGAAGTTGAAAATCTAAGGAGGAATGGCATTGCAAAATCTATGTAGGAGTTAGATTGTTAGAGATCAGTTGTAAGGGGTTTGAAGGATCGTGACTGTCCCCCTTCAAATTCAGGAGTGATGACCACTGTAGGATAAGGAGATATCCAAGATCATTGGATTAGAGGACATCTAAATAAGGGTCATCCGATGTAAAGGAAGAAAGGGTTAAGGTCACAACCGTTAGATCCCATGGGAGAGGGAGATCAATGGACATGAGGCATTGTAGGGAGCCAAGTTGCACAGGAGATAATTTCCCAAGGCGGTTCAGCAATTCAAACCACGGTTTCACCAAGGGGCTATGTGTCAGTATTAGGAGAATTGCGGGCTGAAAAGATGGTTACTCAAAACCCTCGATGCATGCCCCCACAAATTGAAAGGCATGCATTGATGTGACATGTTAGTAATTGAGTGACGAACCTCCGAAGAGAAGAATTAGTTGGGGACCGTCGATCTATAGGAGGACACTCGTCAACCTATCATGTGCTCTAGGTGAAAGCACTCCCAGAAAAGGTGAGAAAGGATAAGTTGAGAATTGAGATTTTTAGACCTCAAAGATCCAAAGTGAATTGCATCCATCCAATCCAGGAGGACATGCAGAAGAAATCTATGCACTTTGGGGAAAAGTGAAGGTTGAGAGTTGAGTTCTCTGAAGTATGAAGACCCAAAGAAATCATAGCTGTCGATCCATGGGAAACATGCGTCAGTAGATTGCGAGCTTCAGATAAAAAAAATTCAGAAAAACGTTGACGTTTGAGTTTTCTGAAGTCCAAAGGCCTGAAGGAATTACATTTGTTGATTCTTGCAGTGGTAACTTCCGAAGTCCTAAAGTTCAAGGATAATATGGGTCATCCGATAAGGGAGACACATGGTGACAGTTTTTCTGGTTCAAGAAATCAAAGTTCGGGAGAATTGGAAGTGTGCTAGTTTGGAAACTCCTGAAGAGATGAAGTGTTAGGGCACGATGATGTCACCAGAAGGTGATGTGCACCCTAAAATTTCTGAAGTGATGTGACTTGCGAACATTACCGATGATAATGTTGACACATGGGATGTGCACCACATGTCAGAAATTTTTGAGCATGCGGATGATTGAAATGTCAGCTAGGATGTGACACGTGTCACCCACCTAATTGGACCATGTTTCCGCTTACAGTATTTTTCTATGTGGCAACGGATCATGGACTCCAAAGAAATTACTCTGAGATTTTTCAGTTGAGAGTTGAAACTCCCAAATCTTAGAGAGCTGGAGACTTGAAGTAAATGTCGATTGTCGGATTGTCCAAAGTAGAACTGAACCGTCATATCAAGAGAACAAGTGGTGTGAAGCTATGGATTTTGGGTAAGCACCCGAAGAAAACTTCGATTATCGGATCGTCCAAAGTAGACCTGAACTGTTATATTAGGAGAATAAGTGGCATGAATCTATGGATTCTGGGTAAGGACCCAAAGTAAACATCGACTATCAGATCATTTGAAGTAGACATGAACCGTCAGATAAGGAGAACATGTGGTGTGAAGCTGTGGATTCTGGGTAAGGACCCAAAGTAAATGTCGATCGTCAGATATTCTGAAGTAATTCCCCACCATATGATTCAAAAGGATTTGTGTTAGAATCCCATGTATCTCGAGGGAAGTAAAGTTTGAGATTTGAGAATTTTGAAGTCCGGAATTCTGAAATGACCACAACCATCGATCCGAGAGAGGTAAATCTGAATAGTTGGTTCCCGAAAGGTAGATCTCGATCATCCATTTAGAATCAATGTCACGATCACAAGTTCAATGGTCACCTCAGATTGCGGGGATGGGAGGTGCTTAGGCTTTATGAAGTTGAGGCTGGGCCACAATCGAGACCAAGGTTTTTCCAAAAGGACACATGGTGGCTCGAGGTGAATTTCGGGGAAAAAAGCAGTTTGGTTCCAAAACACCTTTGAGCGTGGCCGCAATCGTGCATCTACATTAGGTCACCACCTAAGGTCACATCTAAGGTGAGGCCAAGAGAAAAAGGAGCTAGCGACAACTATCAGATTTTTCACAAAGGCAAAGGAGAAGGTCGTGCGGGCCATTAGACCTATGCCAAAAATCTGGAAGGGCCTGTGTTTAGATACATAATGAAACCATCAAGGTTTCAGAGAGCCAATTAAGCTCGTGATTGAAGACCCTTGACCAGGAGGTCGCGTAGCCTTAGGAGAAGGGGGTCTTCATTAAGAAACAAATGGAAAAGAAGCGGAAAATCTCAAATCAATAAGCCTGTGGTTTTGTGCATCTAGTCATATGTAAATGGTTTGAAGGAAGCACCTCATAAAGATTTAATTCGAGAGAGATTTAACACTATAATAATACAGGGAATTGATAAAGGGTTAAAATATGATACGTTTTTGAACTGAGAACACAACAAAAGCATGAGTATGATATAATGAGTCGATCCATGCTTGTCATCAACTCATGAAGACAAAAGAACTGACACATATTCATGATTAAAAAAAAGTTAATTCATATAAAAAGACAAAATGATATTAATTAAAGAATAATATTATCACTTAAATGAAAAGATGCATGTAAATTTAATTGATTATTTTGGTATGATATGTATATCTCTAACAAGATGGTTTCTTGTAGTTTTATCAGGATTAGAGGTATAACTAGATCAATTCAAGAATAGGATCATATGCTAGGGTCATGGAGGCATGACTTTGCTTACAAAAGTTGGATGAGGTACTACAAAAGAAAGAATCCTCACATGGGACATGAAGCTAGCAGGTGAATAATGTCATTAATGGGCATAGAAAGGAAAAGTAAGGCTCTATAGTCTTGAAGTTAGAGATGTGTAGATAGTTGTAAGCTTGATGTGGAAGGAAGCAATGAGCTTAAGAGGTGGTGTCTGAATAATCTCTATGTGTCAAGCATAGGAGTTCTAGGAAAGGATTTGTTAGATATGACTTATTTATTGTCTAAAAGATTAAATCAGAGCTCACAGTGGAAGAAATATGCCAATGCAAAGGAATTGAAATGCTCTCTCACTTCAAAAGTGGCACTGAATGAAAATGGATTTTCATTGAGGAATGGTACTAAGTGGAAAAGAATGGCCAGGTGGAATGGCTGGAAAATTGTTCAGACCTAGGGAACCATAGTGTAGATGAGAAGAATGGGAGTATGCAAGGCATCAAGGATCTAAAGTAATTCAAGGACAACCAACTACAATAGAAATAGATAAATAAATAAGTGAATTGAAATAGAAATGAACTAGAGTGCATGAACCATACTACAAAGTTAAATTGCATATGCATTAGTAGGTATGATGACAGTAAATGCTTGGTGCATATAGATGTGTAATTTTTCATATCTACATGCTTGGATATGCATGTAACATGCTGGTGAACTTATAATAGTCTGCTATTAGGAAATAATGTTTGAGTATGACTAAGGATGGATTTGGTATTCAGGAAAAATGATACAACATGGTTAAATATGTGGATGTTGTTGTTGCTTATAATTTCCATCAAGGTGAAGACCCATGAGGATTGTAGGAATGGTGATCAAAATGATGAAGGGGGGAGTCAGTGAGCTTCTACAAATATCAGTTGGTTAGACAACAACAAGTAGGTTGGTAACAACTAGGTAGGTATGCATTTAGTTTCCATTGATGCATACATGTTGAAGGGGATCGAGGTAAGGATTCCCTTAGTTAATTTTCAGTATTTAAACTGATATGTAATGGCCGAAGGCCCAGAGTGTGTAAGTGTTTTTTATGCTAGAATGCACTTAGATAAAATGTCAGTTTCATATTATGTTATGATTGGTTATAGGATCATAACCAAGTAATTCAAGAGACATACTCCTTATATAACAACGAATATCGATAGAGATAGTCATGTGTGAGACTATAATATGGTTGGATATGGAAGGGCTATAGAGATATGTGAGTGATCGATAGTATATACTGTATATATGATGTTTGGATTAAAAACTCTCTGCCAACACTGAAAAACACTTAATGATTACATTCTTGCTGTTGTGTTTGGGTGGAAAAGGAAGGTAACCAAATAGTTAGGCAAGCAGTAGGAAGTGTGTGGATGATGTGTTGAGTCATTGGCCAGACCTTCCATCTCATCATGGTGGAATTCATGACATGGTTATGTGGTATTATGTAGTAAATGCATGGACGCATTGTGTAGATGTGACCATGGGTATTGGCACATCGATTGTTATCTTATTAACTGTTGCATTATGAAAAGTTTGCATGACCGATAATGCATGTGTATGTAATGATGAGTTCATTCCAATTGATATTTGTATTAATAGAAGTAATTGACTTATAGTTGTAAATAATTCTGAGAGCACTTTGTAATTTTGTTTTGAATCATTGCCATGAAAATATATATCTTCTACATGAGATATTGACAATTTGTTTGGTTGCAGAATGTTGAAATTGCAGGAGAAAATGGGTCTGGGATATGGCAGTGTTGTAAGCTCATAAATAAGACCAATGCCTATTTTTGCAAGAGTCAAATTGTTATGAGCAGAAGATCATGTCTAGAATTTTTATTTTTCCTATATAAAATAGTTTTGGGAATTATGATTTGATAATTATTGACGATTTTTTTTGTCCGAATGTCTAGAATTTTTATTTTTCCTATATAAAATAGTTTTGGGAATTATGATTTGATAATTATTGACGAATTGTTTTGTCCGAATGTAAATTGAAGAAATTGTAGGTAGAATGGTATTGGATATGGGAGGGATGTAATCTCATAAGGAAGACTGATATCTACAGCTGTAGAGCCAACCATTATGAGAATAGAGATCATTCTTGGAAAAAAAAAAATCTGTATAAAACAGATTTGACATTTATGCTTGAAATGGTTATAATGATATCTCATGATGACTGTATGTGTATAATACAGATGACATGTTGGATATGCAAGTGGGAAAACATGTAAAAGGATATTGTTGTGACATGAGAACCCTGTGTCCCTAGAAAACTTCTTGTGCAAGAGAACCAAGTGGTCACTAAAGATGGATCGCCTAAGGGACTGCATAGCAGTAAAGGGGATGCCTGAGCCTGGGCCTGGAAAGTGAGTGACCAAAAGAAATATGAGACTTTGATAGCTCTTGATTGGGGTCATGCAAACAATGGGTACATCAAGGAAAACAATGAGCCAAGTTAACGAGACAACCATATGGATGCAGATCGATGAACCACACAAATAAGTATTGTATTGGATTATGAAAATTTACTCTTACAATATCAGAAAGAATGAGAATTTTATGCACAAATTTTGAATTGACATGCTCGCTAATTTTCAATATTGTAGGAAAACGATGAATGTTGAAGATCTAGAAAAGTACCAGACTATGAGAGGAAATAAGGTGATGTTGGAGCAACTAAATGACAAAGGCATGTAAGGAAGAAAGTCCAATGGACTTGCTACAACTGGAGTTATGGAACCCACAACTGGAGTTATGGAACCCACAAGTCTAGGAGAAGTGGAACAACTTGAGGGACTGCATGGCAGAGAAAGGGGCTCATTTCTTTGGGTTGTGCATGGCTGAGAGGGAACAAAAGCTTGTTGGTTGGAACTGCTGCCAGAAATAAAAATTATGAAGATCATCATACATCTTTTGGGTGGGAATGCATATGCATACATGTTTTAGGCCAGAGTACCTATGTATATAAGATTGGGATGGATTTCCTATCTGAATTAAGGCGAGAGGGCCTAGAATTGTAATGTTAATAACATTGGAATGGTGTTGTGCACTGAGGACAGTACCAAAATAAGGGGAGGGGGATGTAACATCCCAGTTCTAACCCTTATAAACTATAATGTATTATGTAAATATGACTTAGGCTGGTGAGCCGGTAAAGTTGAAAAGGGGCCATGGTCCCTGGGAAATGTAACACTTCCTATACATTAATAAAATACATCGTTGGCTACAAGACCAACAAGGAAAAAAGAGATAGGGGGCTATGATTCCATGAGATAGGGGGTTTGAGGGGCTAAGTCTTGTTATTATTATTTTATTTACCCATAATTGATTTTATGGAGAAGAGGGGGTTACATGAGCTTTTTGGTAGGGAGTCCATGTGGCTCTTGTCTTCATGTAATTATTTAAACATCCCTTGGGAGCTATTTTGGGGTCATTCTTCCCTTGATTTGTCCTCTTCTCACTTGTTCACTCGTTCTTCTTCCTCTTCACTCACTGTTGGTTCGTGTGCTCTTGGGCTGTGCATGGAAATGAATGGAAGGAAGAGGAGAGCCATCGTTGAATGGATTTAATGATTTACTTATCATTCCGAGAGGGAATGGATGCTTGTGTGCATGAACTTGATGGTAGTTCAGATGAAACTATCCACAACTAAGAGTCCTTGGAATTTCTAGTTGGTAGATTTCCTTACCAGTAGCACTCAAGCCCTGGAGAGAAATGGAACAGCCTCATGGACTGCATGGTTAGAAAGGTGTTCATTTCTTGGGGTTGTGCAGGCTAAGCGGGAAAGAGAGCTGGAAATCAGGATTTTTGTGAGGTTGGGAAAATTGAGAGCTACTTAGCCAACTACTGTGTATTTAGACTTGGCCTAGGACCCATCCTTGTGGATTCATAGCCCTGGCTTGAGGGTGACCTGCATTTGAGAGTAAATGAACAACAATGTCTATGGTTGGGAGGAACATCCTTGGTATGAAACCAGTTGGTCAACGTTTACTTGCAAAGATAAGTGCTCTGTGTGTTTTCTGTTTAATGTATTCCATTGTGTATTTAATTATCTCTAAGATTTGTATTCTAATGTGTTTGTTTGCTAGTTATTTGTTGTTGATGGCACATTGTTTATCTCTTTTATGTTGTGACATGGATCTTGTCTTATGCATGTGGTGTGCATGCTTCTAACATTGTTGAGAAGTCCTTTTTTTCGAATTAGAGATCAGAGAAATGACTGCTAGTGGTTGGGTGGTCGAGTATGTTACAGACATCACAGAATTATCCGATACAAATCGAAGATATCCATCAAGGAATTCGACATTTCTTGGGTTACGGTATTTTTTGATATTTGTTTATGTTATAGATTATTAAATTGTTGCAATCATGTATGAATTATATTCAATATGTAACCTTGTGAATTAATTTGAACTACTAATCGATCAAAGTTCCTCATTGTAAATTATTGTTAAACTGACTTGAATAAATCGTGGTTAAATGATTTATGATTACATTAGTAATATAGATTTTTGGTTATTTACTTGCCAGAAAAATGAAATTCTCGATGAATGAGTCTCTGTAAGATTATAATATAACTCTCGATGTTTTTATAATTTTATTTTGGTCGTTCTACACACACACACACACACACACACACACACACACACACACACACATATATATATATATATATATATATATTGGTAATAGTTACATTCACCATTGGTTTTACAATTATTTTGAAGTCAAATGATTGTGGATTGAATCATTCCAATTCATTTAGACATTGATGATTTCTATTCCCAGATCCTAGATCAGAAATTTAATTATGTTTGGAATTGTAAAATTTTTATGACTATTGCAATCGAAATCAAAACCTTTCCCAATCCTTGTAAATTGTTCAAAAATTTGAATTTTGGGAAATATTGTAGGGCCACTGTCAAGTTGTGAATCTAAGATGTCAGTATGGTTGAGGCATTCATTATTTGGTAAATTTTGTGTTGGATCCTTTTCATGATCACAACGTGATAGTTGAAGTTTTCGAGATAAGAACCTTGTTGGCCATTGTAAAGTGCCTTACCAAAATAAAGAATTCTTGTGTGTCATTGTAATAAGGTTAATTTTTAATCTTGGATACTTGAAGTCTGGTGTGATCGCTACAGATCAGTTTTGCATGATGATTACAAATCTCAGGGTTCGCCATAATATTATTGACAATAGTGATATCTAAATTCATTGACAACTGTTGTTATTTGCACTTCCAGATTGAACATCTGGTCGTTGTGAGATGTATGCGTATGGACTAGAGCCTATGCCCTTGTTTTATTTAGTTGGAGTAACACTGAGCTCAGTACATAATCCATGTATATACTACAAGTGCACTCCAGTTAAGTCATGTTAATACCATTTATAATTATACTACACGATATCCTTGTCTACTGTAAACATTTACGATTTTATTATCTCACTAATATTTTACTCACTTACATTTATGTATTAAACGAGGGGTCGTTACATATTGTATCAAAGAGGGTTCAACACTATGACAAGGGACATTTTACTCCTTCAATTATGTTAAATAAAAAGATTTAAGGTATATCACTAATTAATTTTGAAATTTTCCATGCAGATAATCATGGTTAGAGGACATAGGAGAAGTAGATGATGTGGTACTGGAGGAAGAGGTGTGACACCTCCGATAGTATCCACACCTGAGGGATCTAACCCCTCGGGAGATGAGCAGACTACTGAGAAGGAGTAGGTTTTTGTGGGAAATGTGGTAGGTATGATGAGATCCTGCTAGAGGATGTCAGAGGCATTGATAAACCGCATGTATCAAGATGAGGGTAGGGCAAGTATCTGTGCCCAATGAGAGTTCACAACGCACTGCAGCTGGTAGTAGTAGTATAAAAAGAGAATTCAAGAAGGTGACATTTCTGAGTTTTGTTGTGACACAAACAACTTAGCCATCGACGAATGGTTGGAGAACATGGCGATGTGATTCACACTTCATGATTACACCTATGACATGAAGGTACGCATGGTGGTATTCCAATTGAAAGGGAGTGCTCTGCTTTGGTGGAATACACTCCTACATCAACTAAACATGGTCATTGAATACATGTCATGGAAATTGTTCCAGAAATGATTTTTGGAGAGGTACTTGTCAGACGAATTCATTGAGTGTAATATTAATGAGTTCAACACCTTACGAAAGTGTAGTCATACAGTGTCGGAGTATGAGGCTAGGTTCATCGAGCTTCTTAGGTATGCTCCACATATGAACATGGAGAATTTAAAGGTCAACAAGTTTTTGTTCGGACTTAACTTCAACATTCGTGTGAATGTGAGAATCCTAATGCCTCAAATAGTGCATGATGCAGTTAGAAGGCCCTCATAGTTAAGGAAGAGATGAATAATTGAGGCAGGGAAGGAATCCTTCTAGAACGTCTGGACAAATGACACCAATAGCGCAAAAACATCATACACCAGCCATATCAACTTCTGGAAAATGATATAAGGACCTATGTTGTAGACACTGAGATAATAGGATCCTCGGCAATGGACTCCTTATAGAGAACCACAGAAACACCAACAATATATTTTGTTGAAGCAACAACATTTTAGGCATATTCAACAGAACATAATAGGATCACAGGATGCGATACCAATAGTTTCTACTTCAAGGATTAGGAGCACTATACTGAAGAATAATTGTTGGAAATGTGTAGAGACACATTACCAATGTGATTTTATGATTGAGGAGGCCAAATCGGCTAGGTCATCATGAACCACTATAGTTGTATATTTGGGTAAGTACCATAGGGTACATGTAGTGGTTAAAAATCGCTAGGAAGAGTACCAATCCATTGTTCTCGAGACATCAGGTATGATCGTCGATCAAACCCTTGGTATTTTGATAGATCCATGAACTACAAAAAGTTTTATTTCTAGTGCAATGCTAAAGTGAATTAAGGTAAAGGCAGTTGAAAAAAATGAGTTTAAATACATAGAAATGACATCAGGTGCCAAATTGAAAGTTGGAGGAAAGGTTACAGACTGTAGCATTAGCTTGAGATATTTCATAACGAAGGTATATCTTTATGTCACGATATTATGATATTATGACATAGTGATTGGTATGGATTGGTTGGAATCACATGATGCAATACTTAACTATAAGATGAAATGGTTAGGTTTGACAAATGATTTTTGGTAGAATATAGTGATTATAAGAAGAAACCAAAGGGTGTCTCTCAAGTCAATTTCTTACCTACAAATACATAAAAGTATGTGAGAGGGATGCAAGATATATGCAATATTAGCGCTAAACAAAAAGGGCGATCTAGAATGATTAGAAAACCTTCGTGTAGTATAATATTTTGCAGATGTATTTCCATAAGAATTGTCGGGCATGCCAACAAAAAGAGAATTGGAGTTTACCATAGATGTGAAACCTAGAACTGAACCTATTGCAAGAAATTCCTACCATATGTCGACACCAGAATTGTAGGAGTCGAAAATGCAAATGAAGGATTTGTTGGATTTGGGACTTATACATCCAAGAGTATCGCCATGGGGCAGATCAACTATTTTCGTGAGGAAGAAAGATGGATCATGGAGACCTTGTATTGACTATAGACAATTGAACAAAGAGACAATCAAAAACCAATATTCGTTGCCAAGAATAGATGATTTATTTTATCATATGAAAGGAGAAACAATGTTTTCGAAGATTGACTTGAGATTGGGATATCATCAATTACAGATTAAAGAGGCATATATCCCTAAGACTGCATTTAATACGATATCTAGACACTATGAGTTTACATTTTTACCATTCGTCTTGACGAATGCCCCAGGGGTATTCATGAGTTTGATGAATGGGGTGTTTCATGAATACCTAGACAAGTTTGTTCAAGTATTTATTAATGAAATACTAGTTTATTCTTAGATGAAAGAAGAGCATGAAGAGAACATAAAATTGGTTCTATAGTCTCTAAGATAAAATAAGTTGTATGAGAAGTTATCGAAATGTTCTTTTTACCAATCAAAGATTCATTACTTGGGACATGTAATATATGGAGAAGGTATCGATGTGGATCCAATGAAAGTAGAGGCTATTATGGAATGCCTAGTACCAACAAATGTTCAATATGTGCATAGCTTTATGAGTTTAGAAGGATATTACCGACGATTCGTCGAAGGTTTTTCGAAGATAGAAAATCCAATCATGGAATTGTAGAAGAAAAAAGAGAATTTTGTATGGACATAGAAATGTGCAGAAGAATTTCAAAAGCCTAAAGAGTTTTTAACAACATCGTTGATACTGAAGGTCCCCAACATGGACAAGTAATTATTGGTATGGACGAACGCATATAAGGAAGGTTTAGGAGGATTTTTGATGCAATACGGTCGAGTGATCGCCTACATTTAAAGGAAATTGAGAAGGCATGAGGGGAAATAGGCAACACAAGACTTAGAGTTATTAGAAATCATATATTCCTTTAGAGTATGGAGAAATTATATGATTGGATGAAAATTTGATTTAAAGACATATCACTATGGATTACAACATATTTTTACTCAGAGTGACTTGAACGCGCGATAGAGGCGTTGGTAAAAATTACTTAGCGAATATGAATTTGAGATTTATTACATCAAAGGAATGATGAAGAGAGTATCACATGCGTTGAGTTAGAGACCACACATATTTTCGGTAATACCTCTTAAGATGAATCTGTGAGAAACGATTCTAGCTCTATTGATTGACGATGAATGGTACAAGGAAGTTAAGACTAATACAAAACAAGATACCATGATGGCACCAAAATTTGAAGGTTATTCATTTGAAAATAATGGATTTCTCACACATAATGGTAGGATTTATGTATCATCTAACGATGAATTAAGAATTTTGATCTCAAGAAAATCTCATCGAGTAGTTCACATGGCTCATCTAGGAATCACGAAGATTAAGGAAGACCTTAAGCCTTTATTCTTCTGGAAAGAAATGAAAGGGGACATAGTTAGTCACGTGCCAAGATATCTAGAATGTCAACAAGTGAAGGCTGAATATGGACATCCAACATGATTTTTACAAACACATGTTATTTCTGAGTTGAAATGGGAGGTCATTTCGATGGAATTTACTGTTGGATTTCCACTGATGACAAGGAGACGAGATTCGATTTTTGTGGTAGTTGACACTCTGATAAAGAGTGCACACTTTATTCCAGTGTGTACAATGTATCAGGAACCAGACATAGATAGATTTCTTTTTAGCAATATTGTGAGGCTACATGGAATACGAAGAAGTATCATTTTCGATCGTGGATCGATGTTTAGGCGACGTGTTTGGATCAGTCTCCAAGAAGCATTGGGAACCCAATTGAATTTTAGTACAACGTATCACCTTCAGACGGATGTAACAACCCTAGTTGAACAAATGTGAAGGATTATTAAGTAAAAATCAATTAGGGGATTAATCGTCTTAATATGGTATTAATTAAACAGGATAGGTATAATAAAACTAATTAAATAATTATTGATTAACTAATGGTTGAAATTTCATTAATTAATTGATTAATTAAACTACCTATTACATTTAAAATTATGAGTATTAAATTTAATAAATTAATAAGTTATTTAATTAAATTGAAAAGTCACGTACACAACAAGGGGATAAGTTATTAATTGTGGAAGGATAAGATATTAAAGAAAGGGGATAAGGGGCATTAACAGGAAGGGATAAGGGGTAATAAATGGGTTAGGTAGGGAGTAAATGAGTGGGAAGTAGATGAAGGAGGGATAAGGAAGGGAAGGAGTTGGATAGGAGGCATTCTACGGAGGTTAGGGGGATGAATTTTGGGGAGCTCGGGATTTGCAGAGACGAGTGAAGTTATGGAGTAGGATTGATACAATGCACCAGAGTTGCTGGGGGTTTTGGGCACGGGGGCGAGGATATCCATTGATATCCTGGAGCTAGGGAGCTACCTAGTTGGCAGGGAGGAACGGTTTTGGGCAGTGTTTTGTAGAAGCAGTCAAGGAGGAAAGCGACGGAAAAATGGAGGTCATTAGCATCAGGTTTAGGTATTTCAAATTTTGCATTTGTTTTTAATCAGTTATAAAAAAATTATTATGTGTTGATAAATTTATAAATGCTTACATTGCTCAATTAAAAGAATTATTGAATTTTGTTTACGTAAATTCTATTCAGCCCCTACATATGGTATCAGATCCCTGGTTCAAAATCTGGAACCAAGGGCCTACCTACCCAATCATAAATTTAAATAAACACTCCTACTTAGTTTTGGTAAAACCCTAAATAAACGCATTGTAATGCAGATCAAATTTGAAATATGTAATTATGTAATGTTTGGAGGATTCTTTTGGCTCAACTTCTACATTATCAATGTCACATTTCACATTGGTTGCAGAAACTGCAGGTGGCTTGTTTGTTTGTGATTCTTTATTACTTTTTGACAATTCTTCAGGAGAAGTCAATATTGAACGAACTTCATCATCTTTCACAAGATCTATGGGTCGTTTTCCATCCTTGGTCTTTGTACACAAACTAACACCTTTACATATTAGAAACTTCACCACCTCCAGGTGGCTTCCCTAGACAACATAATGGAGTGCTGACATGCCTTTGTGTGTACAAGCATTGACAGAAGCTCCTGATCCTAAAAGAATGCGTACAATTTCTAAATGTCCCTTCTGTGAAGCAAAACGAATGGCTTCCATGTCATCCACTGCAGCTGCTCCAACATCAGCTTTGTGATTGCAAAGGAATTCTGCAACCTCTGTCTGACCTAAACATGTCGCTAAATGTAGCCTCCACCATATTAAGGAAAACACACAAACTTTGAAGATTATGAATATTAATATTGACCCTACTTATTTTTACTGCATATCTAATGTTGATATTTATGTACTTAATACCCAAAAAAAAAACATTGCAAGTAATGATATAATGAGCAAATAAATGAACCAAACCATTAGGGATTTAGATAATAAGATAAACTCAAAAAAACAATATAAAAAAATGGCCACACCATATCCTATTGGGTTGGCGATACAAAAAATTCAAATGATGTACTAATATTTCAAATTTTCTATAGAAAAAAAAAGTAAAGGAATGGAACAAATTAATATAGCAAGCAATTCATAGGCATTGGCCAAAATTGGAAAATAAGAAAATAAAATCTATATGGAACCGAAACCCTTCCAAAAAACACAACATGAACAAATTTAAAGCAATAGCCGTGGATGAATATTTTACCCAGAAAGTAACCTGTCCAAACCCTAGTCACTTCAACTCAATCCAAATCTATTTACTGTTCTAAATTTTGCATATACTATGTATGTTGAATAAAAGAAACAATGTATTTCAAACATGGCTATTTTGAAAGCAAATTTATTAGACTGCAGAAGTGTTTTCTGTACATATTCAAGTATGAATCTTAAACCCTAACTACCAAAGCCTAAGCAAATTTACAGTCAAAGATGATAATTATGCACCATAAAATTGTACAACAATTTGCACTGGGTTTTCAGATGAGTGTACATGTAAAACACTTGGATTTGTGTAGAATTTAGTAGAAATTGGACAGTTTAAAATAAAGACAGGATATGACATACGAGAATGGTTGTCGCGTGCATTGATGATGGTTGGATTCGAAAAATAGATTGCTCGAAGTCCATCCAAATCACCTGCCCTTGCAGCGTCATGAAGGCCTTGGCTTGGAACTTTGCCTCCGTGGGCCACTGGTTTCTTCGACCATCTAGCCATTGCTGTGCTTTAAAATGTAATGGAACTACCTATAATGTGAACAGAACCATCTGGGGTTTTTTCTTTCAGACAGAGAAAGTATACAACAGCTTTGCCAAATTTTTATAGTCGTTAAGTAGGTAGTTTCTCGATGAAAGGAAATATGGCTGGGTGATTTGTGTGAGTGCTAATCTGGAACAAACCGACCAACCTTCGATAATATTTGAGAATTGCACCGGATTCATATATATCTGAAAAGACCCACTAATTTCTTCTTCACGTTATTTTGATTTGTCACCGGTGATCACCATGTTGAAAAGATGGTACGGTGTTTCTTCTTGCTTTACAAAAATTTTCAGTGCATGCTTATAACTACTATATTTAATCATGCTAAGGAGTGGCAGGAATAAACCCACAGGGTGAGAAAGAGAGAGAGACCTGTATGCTGTTTGCACTCTTTGTTTGTTCCAATTGCTCTTATTTTCTGCAGTAATGAAATAGTTTGTGTGTCCACAATTTGAACTCCCTATTCTCTTGCAAATTCTTCAGCCCCATTAAAAGCCAGGTAGACATGTGGAGATTTTTCCATGACAAGTCGAGCAAGGGAAATAGGATTTTAATAGTAGAAAGGCTCGAAACTGATCCACTTTTATTTCTGAAACCATCCATAATGCTTGCTCCCATTTCCACTGTGCCTTTTGTAGACAATGTTGAGCCACGACCTGAATTGAAAACTGGATTGGTCTCAAGCTCCCTTACCAGAAGCTCAACAACGTTGATGGCGGGCATTACTAACACCAGTGCCAAGAGAAGAGCAAAGAGGCGACATGTGGAATTGAGGCAGCGTTAGGATTAAGGAACAACTTAGGTGTTTGATGCTGAGAGCCGGAGGCCGGGCACGTGGGCCTCATGCCAGAAGCCCGACCTTAAAAGCTGCCAGCAAATGCCACGGATGTTTTTTATATATATTAATGTTTACTTTTAATAATTTGTTTAAAAGTATTAATAAGCCTTTTTAATAATTAAATTATCATTTTTATTAATACGCCTTTTTAATAATTAAATTATCATTATATATATATATATATATATATATATATATATATATATATATATATATATA
>JASDQU010739394.1:146386-163279 GCA_032191745.1 Picea mariana | reverse complement strand
GTTGCAATTTAATTAATTAATTGATTAATTAAACTACCTATTACATTTAAAAACATGAGTATTAAATTTAATAAATTAATAAGTTATTTAATTAAATTGAAAAGTCACGTACACAACAAGGGGATAAGTTATTAATTGCGGAAGGATAAGATATTAAAGAAAGGGGATAAGGGGCATTAACGAGAAGGGATAAGGGGTAATAAATGGGTTAGGTAGGGAGTAAATGAGCGGGAAGTCGGTGAAGGAGGGATAAGGAAGACAAAGAGTTGGACGGGAGGCATTCTACGGAGGTTAGGGGGATGAATTTTGGGGAGCTCTGGATTTGCGGAGAGAAGTGAAGTTATAAAGTAGGATTGATACAATGCATTGGATTTGCTGGGGGTTTTTGGCACGGGGGCCAGGATATCCGTTGATATCCTGGAGCTAGGGAGCTACCTAGTTGGCAGGGAGGAACGATTTTGGGCAGTGTTTTGCAGAAGCGGTCAAGGAGGCAAGTGACGGACAAACAGAGGTCATTAACATCAGGTTCAGGTATTTCAAATTTTGCATTTGTTTTTAATCAGTTATAAAAAAAATTATTAGGTGTTGATAAATTTATAAATGCTTACATTTCTCAATTAAAAGAATTATTGAATTTTGTTTATGTAAATTCTATTCGGCCCCTATAGCGGACGAAAAAAAAGAGAGAGAAAACCATATTTTGAAGCATATGTTGTGTATGTATGTGATGGACCAACAAAAATGTTGGGAAGACTTCTTTCCATTTGTAGAATTTTCTTACAACAATAGTTACCAGAGTACAATTAAGATGGCACCGTTTGAGTTCCTTTACAGGAGACCATGTCATACGATGTTGAGATGGGATTGACTTGAGGATAGGATCCTAGTTGGACTAGAATTGATACAAGAGCTGGAAGAATAGATGAAATTGATAAGACAAAGAATTAAAGAAGCACAGAATCGAAAAAAGAGTTATGTTGATGCACATGGTGTTGACTGCAGTTATAAGGTGGGGAACATAGTTTTCTTGCAACGAAAACTATAAAAGAGTTCAATCAAGTTTGGAAGTAGTGGAGAAGAAAGGAATTGTGGCTTATCAACTAGTCATGCCTAATTCTTTGAGGCGTATGCACTATGTATTTCATGTATCTATTTTATGATATTATATTAGTGATCTGTCACATGTTATTGACATGATTTCATTTGAGGTGTCAGATGAGGGTTGTATCATGGCGTAACTAGTTTGCATTTTGGACCATGAAATTCGACAGCTACGACATTGAATATTCAATCAGTTCAAGGTCTAGTAGGATAACTATAGTCCACACTATACTACCCAAGAGGACACATATGTGATTCATCAACAATTTACTTACTTGTTCGATAGATTAGACATAAATATTTATGTAATATACATCTAGTTAGTTTCATTTATATACTATACAAACTTTGGGATGAGGTTTAAAACAAGAGGGGGTGTATGTAAAAGCACATTCTATTGAGCACACTTTTATTGACATATTCTTTGAGGACACTTGTGTGCAAGTGATCCGATTATGGTACATTATGATTTCATTTCGATTATGGGTTATACATAATGATTATGATGTATTTTGAATTATTTCTATTTTGATGTATATGTATTGGTAGATGTTATTGATGAGTTTTCCTGAGTTTCAAGGACTCATGATAGGTTATGGATGATGATGGCATCAATGAACTTCCTTGGAATCTGGATTGAGTTAGGCAGTGGATTGTATTTTTTTGAGCATTTCATTTTATGCCCATGTGACATATGATTGATTACAGTATAATTTATGTATATGGATTATTGAGATTTTTTTTTTAGTGGATGCAAGCTTGACAATATTTGCTAATCTGAATCACATGAGGAGTAAAGGGGTAATGCAGAGAAACTAGACATTTGAGGGAGAGGCGTGGCAGTGTCCCTATCAAATCCTACTATCACTCCCACTATGACCTGAACTATAGGTTAATAATTACATAGTTCACGAGGTACATGATGCCATGAGGGCATACTGAGATAGTTTCTCATGAGGAAATATAAGGGGTGTGCAATAAGCCAAAGTTCTTATTCCTTAGAAGCCCTTAGTCTCTCACCAGGTCGACCGAATCGAATGTTTACTGCAGGGGTCAGACAAACTTCCAAAACCAGTCAAAGGCAAGTGGTACCCTTGGAACATGGAGGTACATCTTGAAGGTCACATCGTGTAATTAAAACATGAGTCAAAATATCTAAGTGGCCTAGAAAACATTTAAATGGTTAGAGCTTGTTAGAGTAAAATAATTAACTAGTCAATAAATTAAAAAGCCTTACAAAAGTCTAAGAATAAGTGTAATTCTAAGTTTAATTAAGAGACTAATTACAAATATTAAATAAATTCAAAGATTTTAGATAAATTCAAACTCTAGAAAAAAATGGGGAATAAAATTTAAAGGGTGGATAAAATGCACATGTGTTCTTGAATTTAATAAAAAGGATTTTTAAAATAGAAAGAAATGATAACTTGAAAGAATAGGTGTACACATAAAATAACATATTAAGCCAATATACCACTAAGTCTAACTATGATAATACTCCTAACCCAACTATAAATGAGACCTAGTTAGGAGACACTCATTAAATGAGATTTTGGGGAACAAAGGGACAACTAAGAGAGAAATTAGGAACACATTGGGAGATGTGAGGGAAACTGGACTTTTAAATAAAATAAAAAGGATATTTACTTGTGAAACTTGGGGAGAGTGTGACAAGTGTGTGGGTGAATAAAATTAATTAAATTAATCAAAAATTTAATTACTTGTGCATGTGGACAAGTGTCATTGAGAATTTACCTATAAATAATTGGGATAGAAAGGGAAGGGGACTCACTTTTGGATACTACTGTTATGCTGCAAAATTTTGTTTTGATTGTGTTTTACTTGTGAGAGTTTGGAATTCAATCTTGAGAAAGAGTGGAGTCTCTTCCTTGCGACGAAAGCTTGAGAGCTATTGTGTTCTGGTTTTGTGATTGGTCCCTTTGCAGCTCTCGGGGGTTAAGGGGGGAGAAGAGTACCGCTAGGGTTGGTTGGTAAGTACTGGTGAAGTATTGGGATGAGAAAGAAATATGAGAGACACTGCGCAAGTATCCAATACAAATCAAAGATAGCCATCAAGGAATTCGAAAATTCTTGGGATACTATATTTTATGCTAGTTTTCTTGTGTTTTAGATTATTATAGGAATCATGTACGAATTACATTCAATATCTCAGCTTGTGAATGAATTCAAACTACTAAACAATCAAATTTCCTCATGGTAAATTATTGTTAAACCGACTTGAATAAATCATGGTTAAATTATTTACGATTGCATTAGTGATATAGATTTATGGTTATTTAATTGTTGAACGAATGACATTCTTGATCAATGAGTCTATGTAATATTATAATCTAAATTTGGATGTTGTTTATATTTTTATTCTGATCATGGCCTATAGGGGTGTAGACTGATTGGAAACTATCATGTGAATGGAAGGAAATGTAAAAAGGAGGTCTCACATTCGATTCTCACCCCGATTTAACTATGCCCCATGCTTGCAAGATGTGTGGATGCACCTGGAGGTTATAGAGGTAGCATACAAGAATCGACCTCGTGTCACACGACTACGAGAACCAGGAATTGCATATTCCACCAGTCACAATATATATATATATATATATATATATATATATTGGTAATGGGTATATTCATCACTGGTTTTACAATTATTTTGAATTTAAATGATTGTTGATTGAATCATGCCAATTCATTTAGACGTTGACTATTTATGTTCCTAGATCATAGATCATAAATTTACTTATGTTTGGACTTGTAAAATGTTTATGATTATTGCAATCGAAATCAAAACCTTTCCCTGTCATTATAAATTGTTGAAAAATTTGGATTTTGGGAAAAATCGTAGGGCCATTGTTAAGTTGCAAATTTAATATCTAGACAAAGGTTCACTATCAAATATTCTTTCTATTCCATAATTTGAATTTATTTTCAACTACAATATAATTATTACCGTGGATTCGATTTTTATTTAGCCATTTCTAGTTGTTGCAATTTTCTAGATAGTAGTGTAGGGTCACTGCCTTAATTTAATCCCATTCATAAGCTTGGAGTCTGTATGGTCAAGGCATTAATTATTTAGTAATTTTTTTGTTGGAGCCTTATTGATGTAGGAGCATCTCTCCACCTCCGCAAGTGCCAGCTGAATAGCGTGTTGGTGGGAATTCAAGGAAGGGAGAGGCATCGCCCTCTCATTTTTATTTGAAATTCAAATTGTAATTAAGGAAACTAATGTTGTTGGGATGGAAGAGCCGGGTTGTGCTTTCGCACAATTTGTAGATGAGGTCGCCTTAAGTGGATGATAGTAGGAGTGATCTGTATACAATTCAGATTAGATTTCCACTCATTGTAATAGGCCTCATTAGTCGGGGGTTTTGAATGGTGATTAGACACCAGTAGTGTAGCTTGGAGGGAAGCTCATCGATCCCCTCTTGTATAAATATTTGTATTATATGTCCAATAGAGGCTGGTGGAGATGGATGGGAAATCATTGTAAGCCAAGTGGAGAAGTTTTTGAGAGTCGAGACTCAGTTGCAGTTCAAAATCCCATACTATAATTGACATTCTATCATTCATAAAAAATAACAGATTCCATTGTTTGCAATTTCCTGTGTGATGGATGTTTGCTTGCGAATCTCATATGTATTTTTTTTTATGTTTTAGATGTATGTGAAGATTCATTTGTAGGGATAAAGATATGATCCTCTATCTTTGAGTTTTTGAATTAAGTTATGGTTCTTTAGGCTAAGTGCAAGGAGTGAGCGACATAGATTTGAAACTCTGTGAGTCGATGCAAGGAGTACGTGTCTGAAATATTTTGAGTCAGAGAAGAATGTGCTAGGAGGGCACACCAGAATAGTTCACAGATTCAAAGGGGAATATCAAAGTTGTTGAATACCTTGAAGGAAAGTCTCCACAGGAGAAGGCATAGCATGGAGTAGCTGAATACTCTCTATGAATCTGTGAGAAGGGCATTGTGTAGGTGCGAATGCGCACAGAACCAACACATTCTGAAGTGTTGGAGGACTTGATAAAATACCATAGTTGTTGAACACTCCGAGGGAGAGAATCTTTGCAAGTGTGCATTGAGTGGGAGATAGAAGGAAACCTTAGGGATTTCAGGAATATAGAAATAATACTTGTGTGAGGAGTGCATCATACTATCACTTAGAAAAATGTAGCGAGGAGTCGTCTAAAGTCTTAATCGAGACAAGGAGTGCGCGAGAGACAATTAATTTCATATTAAAAGATTAGGAGGAAGAGAGTAGAGTATCCAGGAGGGCACTAGACAATCTGTAGAAGGACGCAGGAGAGATGAGAACCTTGGAGGTTTGAGCCAAGAAAAATCTAAGAAGAGTTAGCATAGTTGTGCGCATAATTCCTACAAGGAGTGCAGAAAGGCTGAGAGAAGTCTAAGACTAGGACAATAAGAAAAGTGCTAAGTGTGCACGAGGAGTAAGGACTCATTGAATTCCTGAAGACAAGAAAAATCACTCATATTCGAGAGAGGAAAGGTGGCTAAATATTAGGAGGTCCGGGAGTTAGAGCTCCAAAATATTTTCCAAGATAAAATGGAAATTTTTGCAAAGTCGTAAAGAGAAGAGTGAATCCATACTATTGGATGTCGAAGGGAAACCTGGAGGAGATCCATGCATTTCAAATAAGTGGTTCTTTGGAATAAATCAGAGGAGAGCAAAGAGGAAGACTCCTGAAGGAGGGAGTTTGAATATATCACAACCATTGATCCTCGTGCCATTTAAGTTTGCCGATTCAGAGTTCGGGGACATAGGAGTTGGCTTTTGTGAGGAGGCCAAAGACCAAAAGACAAAGATCCTTTCAGGGTTTAGCCTCAAGTCATAGCCTGAGGGCATATGATAGAAGGGGATTAACATAGAGAACTAGTGCTCCCATCAAATTTATTCAAACGGTCCAAGAAGAGATCTGTGGGGTTGATAGGACCCACACTTTGGAGAAAGGGGGACCTATGAGAATTTGCATTGGGTTCCAGCAGGGAACCAAAGAGTCAATCTCACTCAGGTGATTGAACGATCCTAGACCGAGAGGTTGTGCATCCCCTTGGAGGAGAAGGAGAGAAAGGGGGGTGATGCCTCACTTGTCATTATCATGACATGATAGTTGAAGTTCCAAAGATGGGAACCGTGTTTCCTACTATCAAGTGCCTTATGAAAATATAGAATTATTTTGTGTCACTGTAATAAGGTTAATTTTTAATCTTTGAGACTATTGGAGTTACATCACACACACCTATGATTTCTTTTTCCTAATGTTTTTCCTATTTTTATTAATCTTTATCCAGTCTCCCAAATTTCAAGGAGAATATTCCTCTACGAGAATATTCTTTTCAGTTTTCACTTCAGCTTGACTAGTTGAGTGGAGTCTATATGCTGCATTGGTTTTTTCACCATGAAACATTGGGATCATCACCATATAATGCGCATTATCCTTGGGATCATCACCAGACTAGTGCATTACACATGATTCCCTCATCTCCTCCTCACTTCACTTTGTTTCAGTCAGTTAACTGAAGATTGGTAGACTAGTTAACTCAACTAGGTGGTAGTTCACTCCCATAACTTCTCGAGAGACTAGACTAGGTGGGAGTTCACTCCCATAATTGTTGGTGTGTGTCTAAATCACTCTATACCAACACTATGGTGCATTTTCTTCACCTGCAATACGCATTGGTTGAGTTATACAGAGTATATCATGTGTAAATTATTCATTTTTCATTACGATTAATGAGAATTCTTCCATTCTTTCTCTTCTTTCCCAATTTCTCTCTGCAATGTGTGTGGTATTTTCAAGATACATCTATTTTGTGCATGTTCAAAATATTTACAGAGAATTGAAGTCCATTGTGATCGTTGCATATCAGTTTTGCATGCTGATTACAGTTCTCAGGGTTCGCCATAATATTATTGTCAATCCTGATCTCTAAATTCATTGACAACTATTGTTATTTGAACTCCTAGATTTAACGTCTGGTCATTGCAAGTTGTATTCATATGGAATAGATCATATGCCCTTGTTTCCTTAAGTTGGAGTAATTTTGAGCTTAGTACATACTCCATGTATATACTCCAACTTCACTCCAGTTAAGTTTTGTTAATACCAGTCATAATTATACTACACGATATCCTTGTCTCGTGTCAACATTAGCGATTTTATAATCTCAATAATTTAGTGATGATCATTAAATATAGATATGATAATTCTCTCACACAAGTGCACATAATAATTTATCATTAAATATCAAATATATACTTAAGGAAAGAAACACCATATATATATAGAAGGATAGATTTGGTAAGTGGAATAATTGTATATATATGAGCTCAACTTCTCCTTTACAATCATCCTAAGAATACTTAAAGACAATATTAAATGATTTGCATAATGTATTGTAAAACTCCGTAATTAAATTGATTTTGTTAACAATAATTTGACTACATCTTACATGTTACAAGAACTATATAATTGATTAAAACACTATATATTGGATATAAGATTAAGATTTAAATGAACACTCCATGATAGATATTGATGGGATAATGTTCAGTGTGCCTTTGGTGATATTGTTATCTACTTGAAGTATGAGTCCCCTAATTAGACTCTATAATTGTTGTTCAAAATTAAGGTTAGAGGTGCAAATTTAGTGTGATCTATGAGTCTAATTGAGTAGAATTTGATTATTGTCAATGTGGTCTTTATGCATATTGCTAAGTTAGAATCAATATTCAGTAAATGATATATTTATACTTGATTAATGTTTATATGTTTAAAGTACAAGTGGATCATACTTCTAACATGTACTTGGAAATTGCAATATTTTTGTAATGAAATTAACCAATTTAATAATGTTTCTTTAAGAGCAATTTTATATGATGTTGATGAATTTGTTAATTAGTTCAATAAATACAATGAGTTGATTGCGTTGTAATTAAGAACCTCACCATCAATGTAGTCATAATTCTAGGTTAGAGTTGGTTATGGGAATTATATACTTCCATGTTCTTCATAACAGTCGCTAGTCGTGACACCTTAAATAGTCAAAATCAATCTGATGAATACTGGACTTGAGCATTGATTATGTGTCTTGGAGGTCTTAACCTTGCAGGGTAGGTTGGATAGGAAGTTCTCTCTTGTAATGTTTATGTGATATAGTTGATCAATGATTAATGACCATTTGTATCTAAAGCTTCTTGTGCAGTGAAATAAATGAGAAGAGAATGTGTAATATTGAATATGTTACTGTCACATATCACTCGTTCTATTGATGCATTATAAAAAAAACAACTTTACCACTATTGTACTTACTTACATTTATGTCTTAACGGAGGGGTCATTACAACCTTCCTCTAGATGAGTCCATTGAAATTGAACCTGCACCAGCACCAACGCCTCCTAGATGGGTCCATTCAATATCAGAAGTAGCTAGTCATATTGTCGATGATCCTTCACATCAATGTTAGACACGTTCATAGTTCCATTGAGACTCTTTTATTTTCGATCAAGTTTAAGAGACTCACATGTTGAAACAAACACTAACACTAAGAGCCAGGGGGGTGAATCAATGTCTGGAACTTTTGGCTACTTTTCTCACTTTCATATATTAACTAAATTAAGTGAATAAGATATATGCAGTTTGATTAATTATTCATAAACATGTATAACCCAAATTGTATGAAGTAGTTAAATTTTTTTATTAACGTTGGTTGTCATTGATGTCAACCCTTGAAGAAAGACCCGTAGCAAAAAGGTTTGGGTAATGGACCCAATATTGTTTGATGTAAATATGACTCATTATTGTTTTGTCATTGTTGATAAGAAGTAAATATAAATGAACTCCAAAGTGGTCCCCTTATGGTGAAAGCCCTCACGGGAAGACACTTTGTGGAGTAAGAGAACCCATGCTTAAATGTGGAATAATGAGTTGAAGGAAAATGAATTTGTCACGGAAAATATCCTATATGGATAGTGTTTGTCATGTCATTTCTGGTGGTATGTGGAACGTCACATAATTCCTCACGGTTAGAGAGTTATGGCCATGAGAAGTTGGAGACCCTAGGTTTGGGTAATGGACCCAAGTTTGTTTGATGGGTAATGGTATGAGTTCTGATATATTTTAAGATATACTATTCTATATGGATATTACATGTGATGCCATTTCTGGTGGTATGTAGAACGTCACATAACTCCTCACAGTTTGAGAGTTATGGCCTTATGAAGTTGGAGGACCCTCATATGTCATCTAGAAGCCCCAAAATGTCAAAGTAATCAAAGTGGTTTAAGAGATTTTAAAAGGTAAATAATAAAATGAAGTGATAACTGTATTATAATTCAAATTGAATACAAAATAAATTATTTCAATAATAAATTTAATGGAGAAATTAGAAGTGGACCCAACCCTAAAATAAGGAAAGTGGGACAAGTGACCTAGAAGATGTTTTTAAGGAAGCTACTTGGAGAGTATAAATAAGAGGAAAGTCTCTCTCATTTGAATCACACTTGAGAATATTGAATATATATATATGTTTTTTAGGTAACCAAAGATATCTAAACCAGAATTCTGAGTGAAGGTGAAGAAAAGAAGGCCGAAATGCAAGGAAGGATAAATTCTTTTGATGGTGCTTTCTAAGGTATGTTATTTATAGGTCATCTAACCATTTTATATATAATGTTTTTCATATAATGATTTAGACCATGAAATTGATATGAAAGTGAGAAAACATATCCAAGTATCTGTGGTAAAAACTTCATCTTGTGGGTCATTGTATTTTGGGAGTTATACTTCGTGGAAAATAGGGTTTGTGGTGAGTCCTTAAACTAGTCAAAAACAGGTGTTTCAGGTAACAACGTCATAACTTCTTCATCACATATCCAAATTCAGTTATATAAATTTTTTTGGTTAGGGGATAGTCTGTAGTATTTTTTGCAATAGTTTTAGATCAATTCATTCAATATTTTGTGTGGGGCATGCTCTACAAGGTCGCTCTCTAGAATAATCCAGAATTCAGCAAGGTATGCCATTTTTTCTATAACTCCTTTTATGAGAGGTTACCAGTAGTGTCACTTGGAGGAATTGCATAAAACACACTGAAGAACATTTTTTATCAGTTTCATATATTTATACATTACACGTTCAAAGTTATGATTACTTCAAGATAGGGTTGTTGACTAATCCAAAACTAGGCATGTGAGACTAAAGAAAAGCTTGATGAAAATTCTAGTCTCTTGTTTTTAAATTCAAGGAAGGTTTGTAGGAATGTGATCATATACAACAGGTCTACTACGGAGCTACAAATCATATTTGGATGATGAAATTGATGAGGTCTTTTGGCTGTTCCACATGTTGAGTACATAGTTGAGACAAGTACTTGATGAGTTGGCGCACATACATGAGGTGTATAGTTGATGATGTTGGTACATATTGATGAGTCATATTTGATGAGTATTTGACACATGATTGGTACATACTTGGTACATGGTTGGATGCACTTGTTTATGGTACAGATTGATTACAAGTTGGTGCATGGTTAATGCATGTGTTTATGGTACAGGTTGATTACAGGTTGACGTACAGGTTGATGTATGGTTGATGCATGGTTCAAATTCATTGGTACAGGTTTAGAATGGTATATCTCATAGTGATAGTGTGATAGTGGTTCCATCATTCTAATTCTACTTCAGGGTGGCAGGACGGGGCAAGGACAGGTGGTTGTAGCCACCTTTCGGTTGTAGTCGGAGAACATTGGGGGTTGTAGTGTCCTTCTGGTTGTAGCCATAGAATTGGGGATTTGGAGCTTCCTTTAGGTTGTAGCCTGAGAAACTAGGCCTCCTTCCAGTTGTATCTGGAAAACAAAGGAAGTTGGTGCTTCCAATGAATGTAATTCTTCAAGACATATAAGAAAAAAAAAATTGTGGTTTTCTCCCGATTTGGGTTTCCACGTAAAACATTGGTGTACTATGTATGTGTGTGATTGTTTATTTCTTACTGCTCATTATTGGATAATAATTCTACATTGATATAACATTTGAAGAAAAATGATTGTAATTATGCTATTACTGATTCACCCCCCCTCTCGGTAATCCAACAATTGGTATCAGAGCAGGTTCCTTTAGAAATCAGTTTAACCACTGAAAGGTAGATCATGGAGAGTACCAACTAGTATAAAACTGGAATACCATAGTTTGATGGACATAAGTATGTTTTTTGGAGCATAACGATGAAGACATATATACAGGCACAGGGATTTCAATTTTGACAATCAATTGTAGATGGATACACAGCACCAGCAGATCCACCAACAAATGACAAAGCAGTGAAACTTGGTGAGAATAATTCCAAAGACATAAATACACTTTTGAATGGTCTTAGTAATACGGTATTCACCAAAGTTGCACATTGTAAATCTGCTAAAGAGATTTGGGACAAGCTTCGAAATATTTATGAAGGAGATTCAAAAGTCAAAGCAACAAAGCTTCAAACTTACAGAGGTAATTTCGAACAACTAAAAATGAAGGAAGATGAAGATATCACAACCTACTTCTTTCAAGTCGATGAAACAATGAATGCAATCATAGGATTGGGAGAAGAAATCGAAGAATCTGTAATTGTTCAAAAGGTACTAAGATCTCTTCCTATGAGATTCAACTCTAAGATATCAGCACTAGAAGAAATATCGGATCTAAACTCAATAAGCATGGATGAACTGCATGGAATCTTCATAGTATATGAGATGAGAACTGAACAGGAAAATCCAAATGTAAAAGAAGCAGCCTTCAAAGCATCCAAAAGATTAAAGCAAAAGAAAAAAGAATAACAAGAATATAGCAACAGCAACAATGTCTTAGAAGATGATGAAGAAGTGGCCAACTTCATCAAAATACTTAACAAGGGAACCACTGGTAAGTACAGAGGTAAGCTTCTTTTAATTTGTTTTAATTGTGATGGTATTGGTCATTTTGCTAACAAATGTCCTCATAAGAAAAAGAGAAATGATGAAGGTTACTCAAAAGGTAGACAAACATATAAAGGTAAAAGAACTACAAAGAAATTTTTCAAGAAAAAATTTTCACTAAAGAAGACATTTCATCATCAGATGAAAATGAAGTCAGTGATAGTGAAACAGGGAGAGTTCTATTCATGGAAGTAGAAGACTCTGATAAAGAAGACTCCGAAGAAGAATATGAAGAAGCATATGAAGAAGAAATTGAAGACGTAGAAGTTGACTTTTGAGAAGAATTAATTAGTGCCATAGAAGTTATCAGAAGAGAAAAGAAGAAAAATAGGAAACTACAAGTAGAACTAGATAAGAAAAAAGACACTCAAGAACTAGAAAAAATGATCACAAAATTGAAGGTTCAAATAGAAGAAGATAAAAGAATTGAAGAAGCACTGAAAGAACAACTAGAAGGAAAGGACAGGATCATTGGAAACCTAGAAGTAGAGATTGTCACACTAAGAAAGGATATTCAAAAAAAAAAATATGCAGAATAGCTCAAAAGTTCTGGATGACATTATCAGCAGTCAAAAATCTTATCTTGACAAGTCCAGACTTGGATACAATCAGACAGAAAAGGGATCAAGCTCCAAAACAACATAGCAAGAAACAAATCCAAAAAATTATGCAGAAACAATCAAAGGGGATAAAAGGATATACAAAGAAGATTACAAGGACATTCCTCCACCGAGAAGATTTAGATTTTAGAATCAACAACAGATAGACATGCCTCAAGAAGAACAATGATTCATAAGAGCACATCCTTTCATAAGATCTTCAACTACCATGTATCAAACTATATTTTTTTGTTTATGTTATGCATGTAATAATTTTGGAGATAAAGCTGTAAATTGCAGAGCTAACAACAGGAAAAATAACTACTTTGAGATCCATACACAAAGGGGTTATTCGAGAAGACCTAGTGAAACACATAGAAGAAGTTACACAGGTTTGAATCTTTGAGCACTGAAGTGGAATGTTACGAATGTAACAATTTCGGACACATGGCCAAAAATTGCAGAATGACAGTCCCTCCTAAAGAACCTCAACAGAGTCACAAACAAGAACCTCAGAAAATGACATGGATAAGAAAGCAAGATCAGTATAGCAATGAAGAATGCACAATCGCTCTACAAGCTAAACAGAAGAAACGTGATTGGTATGTTGACAGTGGATGTTCAAAACATATGACAGGTGATAGAGACAATTTTCTTACATTATGAAAGGAAAGAGATGGATCAGTCTCTTTTGTAAATGATGAATCATCCAAAATCATTAGAAAAGGCACAGTCCGAATTGGGAACAAGAATGAAAAGGCAGAAAATGTTCTACTAGTAGAAGATATGAAACATAATCTTTTAAGTGTAAGTCAAATGTGTGACCAAGGTCATAAAGTTACTTTTGATTCACAAAAGTGTGAGATAAGAAAAGAAGGTTTAGAGAAATTGGTCACTACAGCTGCAAGAACTTCAAGCAACATATATATGTTAAGTGAAATTGGAAATGAAAAGTGTTGTCTAGGAAAGGAAGATGAAAGTTGGCTATGGCACAAAATAATGGGTCACATGCATTTTGATAACCTTTTCAAAGTTAGAAAAAGAGAAGCAGTCAGAAAAATAACCCATATCACGAAACCAACCAACACTTTGTGCAAGCATTGTCAATAAGGAAAGAAAACAAAGACCAAGTTCAAATAAAATGAATATTCAACAAAAAAACCACTGGAAATTGTGCATACTGATCTATTTGGACCAACTACAACAAAAGTCTTAAAAGGTGAGAGATACTTTATGTTATTAGTTGATGATTATACAAGAATGACTGCAGTTTTCTTTCTCAAGAACAAATCAGAAGCTTTTCAAAATTTCAAGATCTACAAGGAAATGGTTGAAAATGAGATGGATTCAAAAATCAAATGCTTAATATCAGATAATGGAGGAGAATTCACTTCAAAGCAATTTATGGACTGCTGCAGCAATCATGGAATAAAAAGGCAATTCTTTGTCACTAAGACACCTCAACAGAATGGAGTTGTTGAAAGAAAGAACATGACAGTACAAGAAATGGCTCAAACAATGATAATGGATTCAAAGTTGACATATGTTTTTTTGACACAGGCATTGCATACAATAATTCACATTCAAAACAGAGTAACGCTCAGAGACAACACTGATAAAACTCCCTACGAGCTATGGAAAGGAAGACCAAAAAATGTGAAGCACTTCAGAGTTTTTGGAAGCAAATGCTACACAAAAAGAGAAGATGGCAGAATGGGAAAGTTTGACTCTCATGTGGACAAAGGAATACTTGTTGGTTACTCAAGTACAAGGAAAGAATACAAGTGTTACAATCTAAGATTAAACAAAGTTGTGGAAAGCATCAACATAACAATTGATGAAACAGACAGACCAGAATCAAAGAAAGAAGAAAACAAATCAATGGAACAACTTTTTGAAGAATAATATGAAAAAGAAGAAGAAGAAGAAGATGAAGATGAAGAGAATCCAACAGAAGTAGAAGAGCAAGTTCAGGAAGTCTCTCCAAAGACACGTAGCAGACGAGTAAGAAGAATCATACTTCAAATTAGATTATTGGAAACAAAGATGCAGGAGTTGAGACTAGAAGAAAAATCCGTTCACCAAAACAAACACACCTAGCACTCTTATCTACAATTGAACCAAATTGTTTTGAAGAAGCGAGGAAGGATGAATTTTGGAATAAGGCCATGGATGAAGAATTGGATCAAATAGAGAAAAATGACACTTGGAAATTGGTTCCAAGACCAAAGAAGAAGAATGTGATTGGCACAAAATGGTTTTTCAGGAATAAATTGAATGAAGATGGACAGGTTACAAGGAATGAAGCTAGATTGGTATGTAAAGGATATGCACAGATTGAAGGAATCGACTTTGAAGAGACATTTGCCCCAGTTGCCAGAATGGAAGCAATCTGTTTGCTTTTAGCTTATGCATGATCCAAAAATGTTAAAGTATATAAGATGGATGTAAAATCAACTTTTCTGAATGGTGAACTTGAAGAAGAAGTCTACATTGAACAACCGGAAGGATTTCAATTGTCAGAGAACACAAACTATGTGTGTAAATTAAAGAAGGACTTCTATGGTCTAAAATAGGCTCCTAGAGCATGGTACTCCAGACTGGATAAGTATCTGCGGCAAGCATGGTTCAGAAAAGGAAGTGTAGACAACGACCTCTACATCAAGGTAAGTCAAGGTAATATTTTATTAATTGAAGTTTATGTTGATGATATTATTTTTGGTAGTGATGATGACAGGTTAAGCCAGAAATTTGCAAAAGACATGTAAAATGAATTTAAAATGTCATTAATTGGAGAACTATCCTTCTTTCTGGGACTTCAGATACATCAAAGCAACCAAGGAATTTTTATTTCTCAAACCAAGTATATCAGAGAAATGCTAAAGAGGTTCGGAATGGAATATTGCAAACCAATTATCAGTCCCATGCAAACCAGTTGTAAGTTGATCAAAGATGATGATTCAAAGTCTATAGATCAAAGGAAATATAGGTCAATGATTGGCAGCCTACTATATGTGACAACATCCAGACCAAATGTAATGCAGGCAGTTGGACAAGTGGCATGATTTCAAGTAGCACCAAATGAATCACATGTATTAGCAGTAAAGAGGATCTTTAGATATCTCAAAGGAACATAAGAGTTTGGATTATGGTATCCAAAAAAAAAATATCTATCACTTATTGCCTACACAGATGCAGATTGGGTAGGTTGTATTGATGACCGACAAAGCCCCAGTGGAGCAGTGTTCTACTTAGGTGGGTATTTGGTATCATGGATAAGAAAGAAACAATTATCGATATCTCTATCTACAGTCGAGGCAGAGTATATTGCAGCAGCAACATGTTGTACATAGGTTCTTTGGATGAAACAAACTTTGACAGATATATAGGTTGAGTATGATGAGCCCATTGCAATATATTGTGATAATACAAGTGCCATCAGTATCTTAAAAAACCCGGTGATGCACTCCAAGACTAAGAACATTCCAATCAAGTATCACTTTCTACGGGAACAAGTTGCATAAAAGAACATCAGAGTTGAGTATGTGGGCACAAAAGAACAATTGGCAGACATATTTACAGAACCACTTCCATGGGAAGCCTTTGAATATCTTCGCCAAAGACTTGGAGTTATTTCTAATCCAAAAATGAATGGTTTTTGAATGTTTATGTTATATTCCTTAGATGTACATGAGGAAGCACCATAAGAGGACAGTCTGTCAGGGGGAGCAGCCTTGGATGGAAAGATACATTTTCCATTGATGACAAATGGGGAGAGATTTATCAGATGCAGAGAACATAAGCATGGTTCTAGGAGGAGAATAATTATCAGATGTAGAGGACAGAGGAATGGTTCCAAGGGGAGCATGAGTGATATGATTTCAGTGTTGCATTAGAGTGTTGCGATCAATACCAAAAGGGGAGATTGTTGATTAAGGTTGGTTATCATTGATGTCAACCCTTGAAGAAAGACCCGTAGCACAAAGGTTTGGGTAATGGACCCAATATTGTTTGATGTAAATATGAATCATTTTTTTTTTGTCATTTTTGATAAGAAGTACATATGGGTGAACTCCAAAGTGGTCCCCTTATGGTGAAAGCCCTCACGGGAAGACGCTTTGTGGAGTAAGAGAACCCATGCTTAATTGTGGAATAATGAGATGAAAGAAATTGAATTTGTCAGGGAAAATATCCTA
>JASDQU010739394.1:114660-139428 GCA_032191745.1 Picea mariana | reverse complement strand
TTTGGCTCAAACCCTCATGAAGTGCAAACCCTCTCTTCTCAAGATGGTGCGCCCTCCTTCTCTTCCTCACAAGTCTCAAGTGAAGAATGAGTCTCCAAATGCACTTTTCCCTCCTTTTTGTCTCCTCATCCCAACCCTAAAAGATCAATGGCCTAGATTAGATATAGCCATGTCTAATCAATGGATGAGATTGACTCAAATAATCTCACTAAGGAAACCCACTTTTCCTTAGTCACTTTATGTCTATTAACTCACCCACATTGTGAATTAATTGTCACTTTATAACTTAAGTGACATATTTGACTTTTGACTTAAAGCTCCTAAGTCAAAGTGAAATTAGAATCATAAAGTAAAGTATGAGGGTAAAAGTCTCCCCCTTTGTGTTTAGAGACTCCTAAACACATGGGGACCACTTTCCAAGGTATCCAAAACTCAACACGACTCCCTTCGGATTTTTGACACCTGTCTCCCCAAAGGGACGGCTCAGATTATGTCGGGGTTTGCACTATGGACTTCCCCGATCTCCTGTCCATGGAAATGTCGATATCCCGACTCCCGATGCCTCGATCTCCACCATGTGTCTCCACTAATGGATGACCCATATCTTCCCGATGTTTCGAGACTTGAAGTGTCTCGACTTTCTCAACCTCGAGAATCCCGATATCCCGAGTGTCAATATCCCGATGGCTATGCCTCTCGTCGGGACTTTACCTTGGCTTTTCCCGATGGTTTAAACACCATGTAACTCACGATAGATCTGATGGCTTTCGAGTTCTTCACTCTAGATCTGATGTCTTAGATCAACTCTTCTCCTACGCACACTATAGATATTTAAACTCCAAGCATCTTCTTCTGATCCAACGGCTGACGGGATTTCTGTGTGAACATCTGACGGTCCACAATCTCCTCTTCTGTGTGCTTCCCCTTATGCCTTTCTGGATGTGAAAACCAATGGTCTAGATCTTATTCTCCATCTGATCTGACGGTTGTTGTGCTCACTCCTGAGCTTCCTACGCACTTTCTTCCTAGACTTGGGGGAATTTCCAATTCCTCAAAGGCCTCGACCTTTTCTTCTTTTCTCCTCTATGAACTCCTTGACCCTGAGCTTCACTGCGTGTATAAAAAAATTGTTCCTCCTGAGATTTTATAGACTCTCAACTCCTCCAGAGAGTTCTTCAACCTCTGCACTCCTTGCAACCTCGACTATGTGCACCAAAAACACTGTCCCTCCTGAGCTTCTCACATGCTGAGACCCCTAAGGGATTCTGTCTTCCTTCTCCCTCAGATGGAGAATGTAACGGCCTATTGGCTCTCTGTTTTCTCAAGCAACCTCTAGCTGGGCCTATCAGGGTGTTCATAAAACCTGTGAAGATCCCTCAGTGGATTATTCCTTCAAAATACAGAACTCCAAGAGTTCTCTTCTCCTGTGCCTGTTTGCACACTAACTCAAATGCCCATCTAGCAAAATATTTTCTCCCAGAATGTTCTGCAGTTCTATCCTCTTGTGCACCTATGCACTTGCTCAATGCCCTCCTGGCAGAGCTCTCAGAATCCTCAGTGATTTTGGTCCTTCTTCCTGAACTCACGACAGAGTTCTTCCTCTGTGCACTCCTTGCACTAGCTCAATGACCACCTGACAGAGCTTCACAAAATCCTTAGTGATTCTGGTTCTCCTTCTGAACTCACAGCAGAGTTCTCCTTCAGCACCCTGTGCCTGTGCTCAATGCCCACTTGGCAGAGCTTCATAGAACTCCTAAGAGATTCTGTTTGCAACTGTGTCTTCTCTCACATAGCCTTGCCTCCAATATATTCAACAACCTTGAGGTCTTCTTCTTGATTTGTTGACTCTAGTGTCTTGTGCCGCAACATGTCTTTGTCTGAACCCGCAGTGTTCAGAAATGCATCCTCTGTGCACGGCTATCAGAACCTGCAGCGTTCTATCACACCCTCCTGGTGTAAATCCTGAAAGACCTTCAACTGAAATCCAACCAACTCCTACAAATTCACAACTACAGTATACATATACAACATACATTCATATCAAGTGAAGAACACTCACAGACATCCACATAACACACAGTAATGCAGGAAAAACTACTTCTGTTTATATTGAAATGGCAAATGCATGTTTGTACAAGGGTGTTCTCGAGCTCTCTCTGGATCTTCTCTTACAACCATTACAACTACTCAAAATGAGATACAAAATATCTTTTACCTGAGGGGGTTCTTCGAGCTTTTTCCTCCAATCTACCTACCCTATTCAATTACATTGAATAGTTGTCTAGTCCAGCATCTGGATCTAGATCGCAGCCATACAAACATTTAAGGCCGATCTATTCTATGCCTGCACAAAGGCACGGCTCTACAACTCACCAGCTTAAACATTTAATTACATTCAATTCAGATTTAAATGAGGACTGCGCCTCTCTCTTCATCTTTGAATGCACGCACTCGACGTGGCTGGATGACATGGAGAGATGCTCCTACATCAAATTGACACCAATTGATCATATAGAGTGATACCAAATGAAAATTACCAATTGATCATTTTTCATTTATAATCAATTGTTAAAGTTTTTTAGCACTTTTAGTTCTTTGATTCCAAGAGATATCTACTATTCTTTGATACCATTAATAACTTTGCTATGTTCATACTACGCATTTATATATTTTGAACTCCTTTTTTTCTTTTTTCTTTAGATATTATTCTTTTTATTAATCACACAATTCTACAGACTAATTTTCTTTTGAGAGTTCATCATCATTGCCATTTTTCTGTGCACCAAAAGTTTCTTCATCTTCTTCTTTTTACATTTTTTTTTTCATTGTCTAATGGACTATTGATCTGCATGATATCGTCAGGATCTGCTATTGTGTCATATTCTTCTTTAGGAACTCTCATTTCTTGATCTTGATCGATTTCATATTCAAATCTCTGAATTTCACATTCCTTATTAGGAACTTCACCCATCAGTTTATTGTTATCAATTTCTTCATTTTCATGTGCCAGATCATCTTTCTTGCTTTCTATTTCATATTTTATTCTCGACATCTTTTCATGAGATATTTTTTTTGTTGTATATTTCTTTTATAAATTTTTCCTTTGAGAAATGTGATCTCTTGTTTTCTTCCAACCATCTATATATTTTCTTCGTGACTTGTATGAATTATTTCTCATGGATTGACTTCTTCATTTTCAGTAGTTTTGAGATTTGTGGCCAAACCTATCACAATTGTAACATCTTATGGTATGACAAAACTTTGTTGTGTGGCAAACATAATTGCAACTCCAACATATCATTAAGTTATTGGACCTTCATAAATTTTTGTTTCCAGGACTCTTGCACTCCAATGCTTTGTGAACAAAGTTATGACAAGAAAATAAATAACCATTGATGGTGTTTCCATACTTGATTTTTTTGTGACATGAGAATTTTTTCTTTTGATATGTTTCTTGTTTTTTATTTTTATAGCTTCCTTCCTTGACAAAGTTCATGGTTTGTTTTATGTTTGTGACTGTATATTTTTCCTTTGAGGAGTATGATCCTTTATCATGATTTTTAATGGTTATCCATTTTCCACCTTCTTCTTTCTTATTGTATCTAAGACTAGTTTTTTCATCAATTGATCTTTGACTATTCCAAATCCAATCTAGGATAGATTATTTGTTTTGGAATTTGACAGTTTCTTTTTTCTTTCCATTATTCTTTTTGATGTTGATAAATTCCAATTCAAATATGTGACATGTTTCTTCCTTTTTAGTCAACTGGATCTTCAAGGCTTCTTCTATTTTCTTATCTTCTTCAAGTTGGGTCTTTAAACTGATGACTATTTTTTTTGTTTCATGCAAGACTTTTGTGAATTTATTAGTTTTTTCATATGTCTTCAAATCTTCTATTTATTTTGTTATATCAACAAATTCATTCTTCAATATTTTGATGTATTCCTCGTTTTCTAGCTAAATCATTTTGAGGTTGATGACTTTCATTTCCAACGTGTGGCATGATTCTTCCTTTTTAGTTAACTAGATATTTAGGGTTCTTCACTTTCATTAACTTCTTCAAGTCAAGTCTTTAGACTGTTGACCATTTATTTTGTTTCTTCTAATTCTTCTATTGATTTATTGATTTTTTCATATGCCTTCAACTTGTTCATTTCTTTTGTTAGATCAACAACTTCAGACTTTAATCTATTGATCTCTTCTTTTTTGTCTCCTATATAAATATGTTATTCTTTCTCTTCATGGTTGTTAGATTGATCTAACTGTTGCAGTAGAAACATATATTTCTTTTGAAGTTTCTTCAACTCTTCAAGAGTGCACATAGTTGTGTATTCGAGATTGTTAAGATACTCCACATGAACTTCAATATATATACCATTTCCTGGCTCCATACAGATCTCTTCTAATCAATCTATAACATCAGTCTTAATATTCAATATTTTTTCTTCAATGATTACTGAGGTATGCATCAATTCCTTGATGGAGTTGTCTTCTTCATTGATTACTAGGGATTGCATCAATTCCTTGTTTGAGTTCTCTTCTTTTTTGATGGCTAGGGATTGCATCAATTCCTTGTTTGAGTTTTCTTCTTTATTGATGACTAGGAATTGCATCAATTCCTTGTTTGAGTTTTCTTATTTATTGATGACTGGGAATTGCATCAATTCCTTGTTTGAGTTGTCTTATTTATTGATGACTGGGGATTTCATCAATTCCTTGATGATGTTGTCTTATTTTTTTATGTTTTGTACTTTACTATGTTAATAACTCTCTAGTTGGAGTCATAATACTTTAGCAGATTTGCAGTGTCCCATCTTTTCTTTGATTAGATCCGACAATCCATTCTGGATTTCTTTTAATTCCATTGAATTGTTTCTCTTTGATTCTTTTGCAGTTTTGGATTTATTTGTTGACGTAGTTAAGTACCAATGATTACTTACTATTGAGTCCCAAAGTCCAGATCCTCTTAACTTCAAATATATTTTCATTCTTTCCCTCCATAAAGAGTATCTTGTTCCATCAAATAGAGGAACTTCATTTGTCAAAAGAGTCATATGTTCATCCATTTGTGTGTTTGGTAGGATATTATTTCCAGTGATTAGACTAGTTTTCCTTGAATTGACCTTTCTCTGATACCAATTGTTCTATTCAGAACAATTGAGTATTTAAACTATAGTGAAGGAACATGCTCTAAAACCAATTGTTGAAACACACACTTACACTAAGAGGGGGGGTGAATCAATGTCTAGAACTTTTGGCTATTTTTCACACTTTCATAGATTAACTAAATTAACCAAATAAGGTATAGGTAGTTCAATTAATTATTCATAAACATGTATAACACAAACTGTATGAAGTAGATAAAATATCATTCTTTTATTTATTTAAATTGAATGAATACAAATAAGTCAATCCTTTAATATCTTCAACTTCAAATGAATATGAGAGATCCAACTCTATCATACAATACCCAACTTGTATCTCTCAGATCCAACTAAGAAATGAGGAATCCAACCCTCATAACAAGACCCAACTTGTTGATATCAGATCCAACTGAAATTTTAGGAATCTAGCCCTGATAACAAGACTCAACTTGTAAACACGAATCAACCTGATAGAGTGAACTTTCATTCAATCCATTATATATATATATATCCACCAAGACACTTTCTTTTCACCACATTTTTTTGTTTATATAATCTTCCAACAAGTATATATTGAATCCATGTGTCTTTTCATTATAAATAGTGCACCTCTTCGTTTAATTAATTCTAAGTATTTTTTCATTAAGCCTTTTATTTCTTTTAACTAAAAATAATTTAAATCCTTTGTACTCTTAATTTGCATTTATTCTTTTCTTTTTGGTTTCATGTTATAGATTTATTAATTTATGTAGATAGGTGCTTCCTCCAAACCATTTCTGTACAAATAACCATGTTCTTAAGACCACAATTTTATTAACCTTAGTGCCTCTTCTCTTTCCTTATTATTTAAAACCAGACCTCTACCTTCTCATACAACCAGTGGTATGTCATTAACATTCATGATATGAACGCTATCAAGGAGTGGTTTTACTCCTAGTTTCTTTTTGTGCACTTTTCCTTTAGCAACCGTCTTGTGTCCCTTGGTGGGGTTCAACAATACCACCATGAACATAATTTATTTTCTACTAATCCCTGCGCTACTTCTAACTTGTTATCATTCTCCTCCATTGATATGTATTCTTAGCAGATGGATAGATCTTCACATCCTCACCACTCTAGTGATTCCTTATTTCCTTCAAGTTGTGATTATTGATGATATTGACTTAAACACTGGTTGAAATGAAAAATTCTCCTTCACTCCAAGACTTTGACAATTCGTAACTCTAGGACTTAGGGTTACTAGAAGTCTGAAGTAGTTAAATTCCTCCTACAGTTTACCTATCGAATAAGTCATGATATGACAATGACCACTTGATGTCATTTAACATCTCATGATTAATATATCCTTCCACTATGCTTGATCTAACAATCATGAGAGACCCTAGAGGATCTTAGATCAACGACCAACATTAGTTCATGATCTTATTAGGAGAAGTTGAACATCCCTGAAGTCTGCAATTCCAGAGTGGCATGCCTTGTTGATGTCACCGTTGACGTGGTACTCGCTGAGTGGCTTCCACATGTCAACTTGATTCATAAATTTTGTATACCTAATGTACCAACTAGACCTTGAAACTTTTCACCAACTGATTGGGCCACGTTTCATCTTTTTCTTATGCCACATGTCTTCCTCCTAGATCATAGATTTGCACTTCGTGGCTCTGGTACTTCGTGGCTTCATGATTTTTAGTTGTTTGGGACTCCTTGTAATACCATCTTTTTCAATAGCGGGCTGAATATTCCTTCCCTCCCATGATTGAATGGTCAAGGGAATCTTCGTTATCTAAAGCTCATTCTTGATCAGATGACTAGCAGGATTTTTGTGATTCTAAGACTCTAGGATATTATGGATCCTTTCTACATCCATTTATCCTTGAAGCACCAAATATATCTACCACTGTGGATCATCCCTTGTCTTGATCAAATGGACTTTGTTTACTATGGGACTTTGTTCCTTTGGCCCAACTTATCTTATCCTTCCACTTTATGTTGATCAACAGTCGATGGGATTTTCTAGATCTTCCTATGATTCGACGATCGACAAGATTTATTTACTTTGGGATTTGGCCTTTGTGGTGAAGTGTCTAAGTGTCAAAGTTCTTTTGTTCTCTACTTTATCCAATTTTACATATTTCTACTACTTCAGATCTAACGATTGAGATTTAGTTCTTCCCAAACTTTGACTTCACCTTGATCTAATGATCTTAAATTTTCCTGAATTGAGAATGAATGGATCATATAACTCGATCCTTTAAAAGGTATTATTATTTGTAGTCTTTGGATTCTGCACGATTTGACGATCCAGGATTTTCCCAAGAACTACATCAACATAGATGATTCTTCCTTGATTCTTTTGGATTTTACTATGGGGATTTCAGTCCTGATAACACTTATGTAATGAACTCTCCCTTTTGAGATTTCCTTCATCCTTTCCAAATACCTTAACATTGCCTTCTCTGATTTTGTGTGTGTATTCTCTTCAGAATCTTCCCACTATCTCTCCTGAAATTTAGGAACATAGTATCACTATCGATCCTATCGTGATCAACATTGATCATGAATTGCTTATGCCCCAAGTTGATCTTCTTTTTTCTCTGATTATTGTACATGTTTGACTCATGTTTCCATTAGAAATTTGCAGAAGCTTTAGGTAATCCATATTAGGACAAAACCATCAATTAAGAGTATCATTCTTTAATGAAAAGAAATACTTGGGATCTTGTACCTCTTCTGAAAGGAAGAAAAATTTTCATATCTAAGTGGGTCTACATAACTAAGTATGAATTATGTGGAAGTGTTTAAGGACACAATGCTTAATTAGTTTCCAAAGAATTATCTCAAGTTGAAATAATTGATTATAATAAAGCACATAATAAATAATTCCAACATCACAATACAGAGACATTTGTAAAAAATTTAGGTCATCCATATTAGGATACAACAATCAATGAAGAGTATCATTCTTTAATGAAAAACGATACTTGGGATCTTGTACCTCTTTTGAAAGGAAGAAAACTTGTCATATATAAGTGGGTATACATAACTAATTATGCATTATATGGAAGTGTTGAAGGACACAAGGCTCAATTAGCTGCCAACGAATTCTCCCAAGTTGAAAGAATTGATTATAATGAAACAAACAATGAATAATGCCAACATCATAATCAAGAGACATTTGTATAAGCTTCAGGTCATCCATATTATTAGACAACAATCAATGAATGGTATCATTCTTTAATGACAAATGATACTTGGGATTTTGTACCTCTTCTGAAAGGAAAACAAGTTGTCATATGTAAGTGGGTCTACATAACTAAGTATGCATTATATGGAAGTGTTCAAGGACACAAGGTTCAATTAGTTTCCAAACAATTCTCCCAAGTTGAAAGAGTTGATAATAATGAAATCGTTTCCCATGTAGCTAAAATGAATTTAGTACAACCTTTTATATCCCTTGCAACCTCACATAAAAGGGAGGTACATCATATGGATGTCAAATTAGCCTTCTTCCATGGGGATTTGCAAGAAGAAATATACATGGAACAACCTCTTGGCTATGTCCAGAATGACTCTATCCTTTTTTGTTTCCTGAATAAATCTCATTAAGGTCTTAAGAAATCTCCCTAAGCTTTATATTCCAAAATGGACAACTTTCTTCTTAACACCATCTTTTCTAGATGCAACTATGACCCTAATGTCTATACCAAAAAGGTAGGAAGCCATATCATAATCACTTTTCTTTATGTTGATGACCCGATCCTCACTAGTAATTACACAAAACATTTAAACCATATGAAAACTATCCTTAGGAAGAAATTTGAAATGACATACTTATGTTTTTTGCACTATTTTCTTGTGCTCTAAGTTTTTCAAATTGAGGAAGAAATTTGTATTTCCTATTCTAAGTATGCTTGTTATCTTCTTTTTCTCTTTCACATGGAATATTGTAAACCATCCCCTTCTCCCTTCCATTTTGAAGTCAATCTTTCTACCGCCTGTAATTATCCCGAAGTTGATGGAACTTTGTACCATCATTTAGTTGGTATCCTCTTATACTTAACTCATACTCATATTGATATTTCCTTTGATTTTGGTCTTGGTTCCTAGTATATGCAAACACCCCATGAAAGAAATTTTAAAGTATCTAAAATGATACTCAGGTATGACTTAGGTATAGTTTAGTTAGAGATACATTAAATTTCAGGGGAAACTCCTTTAATGGTTGGTTCCACTGATTAATATTGGGCCGATGACCCTGATGATCAAAAACCTACTCCAACTTATAGTTTTTTCCTTGGCTCGGGACCTATCACTTGGGCCTATAAGAAAAAACAAGATATTACACTTTCTTTAGTAAAAGAAGAGTACAAAGAAATGGTTAATGCAAGTCAAGAAGCATTATGGATTCAAAAAATCCTTTTGAAGTTTGGATTCCAGCAAGAGCATCTGAACAACCTATGGTGCAATAATAAGAGTGTAATCAAGCTCTCCAAAGACCCATTTCAACATCAATGCAAAAAACACATCGATATACACATGCACTTCATCTAAAATCTCATTCATGATCGAGTTATTAAAGTTCTCTTCTTCCCTATAAAAGAACAAGTTGCAAACATTTTCACAAATTCTCTTACAGAAGTGAAGTTTTCCAAACTTTGATCTATGCTAGCAGTTTAGGAAGTTTTTATTAAGGGGGAATAGGCTCTAATTTCCCTTTCCTTCTCTTATTGTGTTTACTTTGTAAATAACAAAGTTATCTACTTAACAAGAATTGTGACCTCAAAATGAGAGCTCTATCCATTAAAACCCGTATTTTTTCATAGAAAGAGAAAATAAATCCTCAAATCAAGAAGTGGTCCTACCAGTAGCACCATTTTTTCTAACCGGGTCAAAATTACAACATTTTCCAAGCATGGCCTTAAAAAATCAAATAGTTGCTTAGAAAAACCTTAAAATCAACACCTAAATTAAAAAGTGATGCTACCTAAAGAAAAATGTTTTTTCTAAATGTTAAAATTATAGCTAATTACGACCTAATTGAAAATTTGACCTTGACACCAAATGGCTATGCAAATAAAAATCCCAAAACTTGATCCTAAATGGTCACTTGAAAATTTATTACTAATGTTTTTTTTACATCAAAAAATAAATAAAGAGAAAGGAGAAAAAATTCACAATGTTTTCTAAATGAGGAAAAAAATACATTTAAAGAAAATATATTCAAAACCCAAATTAAAAAGAAAAAAACATTAAAAAAAAGGTAAGGAAAAAAAATAAATAGAAATGAAAAAAATTTAAAAAAATATATTCAAAACCCAAATTTGAGAATCAAAAAAACATTAAAAAAATGGTGGAAAAAAAAATCCTAAAAAAGATCATTAAAAAAAGTAAAAAATAAACAAAACTCAAAAGAATATTAAAAAAAAACCGAAGATAAAAAAAATATAAAAACTCCCCAAACTAAAACTTAATATTAAAAAAAATAATAAAAAAAATACAAAATATCATTACAAATTTAATATATACATATATCCTGTATGGGGTGTCAAGGACACAATGAAAGCATCAGTGGGTCCCTGACTCCCCACCCACCTAGCGTCTAGAGATGCAGACAGTTTCCAACTGCCTCTGTCACCCACCTCACCTCCTCATGCGGTTTAATCCTCCCCGTCGTTGTATTTTCCTAGGATTTGAGCAGCCATGTACTGGAATTCACATCGTGATAATTCACTCACCTCACTTGTTCGCTCCTCTTGTCCTTCGCATGTGGTATGGTAAGGTGGCGAAGAATCTCAGTTTTATGATGGATACAACCCATATCCTCGATAATCATGGGAGAATCCTCCACTCATTGGCCATGGGGTTGGGTGGCTATGTTAGTTGTGTCCCCTTTTGGCTGCATTACTTCTTTTCTCAGGCTATTTATTTCTCCTATCCCTTTATCCCTCCATGACTTCCATGTTGCACCCAACAGTGGGCATTTCCTCCCCCTTCTTTCTCCTTTGTCTTGCACTATGGTTTTCCAGTTCCTTTGATATGGATAGGGGAAGCTCTTCTAGTCAAGGTCGTGGGGACACCTCGTGCAGATCCAAAACTTGGTTGGGATTTTGACTGGTGGACGTGGATGAAAAATCAGTTGACAACTATCACTCAATCATCCCTCCTGAAATTCACTCAAAAATGGACCTGGATGAGGCTGATGTTCATGTTCTAAGGAAGTTCATCATGAATGACAATGTGACAGAGACCACCAATTTGAGGGTTCCTAATAATGGCTCCGTCCATGGGTGGTCCTTGCAATACCTAAAAACTTTGGACATTTATTGACACCTAAAGACTTTGATGGGAATATTTAGGTTGGACCACTATGAAGCCTGCCAAGAAGTTCTCCTACAGCTCCATGATGTGCAGCTCCAGATCAAGTTGGTTAACCACAAGGTGAACCTGATTGCTGAAAATATGGTCGACATGGACTTGTCCAATACATACTATGCTCAACCCCATGTTCTAGCGGAAGCAGATAGAACCATTAGCTAATTTTTTATCTTGTTCCATCTGTGGTTTTTGTTAAATCACCAGAGAGGTTTGGGTTTACCACCTTTGTTTAGTAGATTAAATAAGAAAACAAGTACACACAGAGGCACTAGAAGATATCTTTGTTTTAGTTTATCATTTATAGATATTAGGCATACCAAACAACTACATAATGGCAATGTTATGTTTTGTTGTTGGTATGGTTTCCCTCCATGCAGACTGACAACAATTTTTTTTTGTATAATTTGTCCTTATCAGTAATACAAAGAATCGAGATTACAATATATATATATATATATATATAATTTTTAATTTTTAATTTTATTTTTTATAAAATTTAATTTTTTTTTCTAATTTTGTTTTTTTTAAATTTAGTATTAAATTCTATTACTAGGCTTTCTTGTGAAACAAAAAATTCATCCTCAAATAAATAAAGTTATATCTTCTTGCATTATAGACCAATAGACATACCTCTATAAGTTGGAAACTATATTCCCAACACAAAAATGTCCTACAACATTGGAGGTGTGAACCTCTTTGATAAGACACAATATTTCAACTTTAGGGACATAAAGAATTTCTAGCTTGTAGAGAAACCCCTTTTCCAAATGATAATTAAACTTACCACCACATTCTTCAACACGGATTATTCCATGTAGCTATTGAAACAACTCATTAAATTCCTCATCTTCCATGTATTCCTATTTGTATCCATCATGGGTAAAAGAATCCATGTCCATACGAGTTCCAAAGAAGTAATCTTGGATGTGGGTGGGTTTAAAAGAATGTATGCTAGCTTACTAGTGATGTCCTTTTTATATTTGATGACTAGATAAAATTTTATAAAAAACTCTATCCACTTGTAATGTCTAGTTTGTTGAAGTTTACTCTAGGATTGCAAATACTGTTATGGCTAGTGATCAATTTGGATAATGGTTTTCTTACCCATCATATAGTGTTTCAACATTTTAACAACTTAAACCATGTCATAGATTTACTTGTCACACATAGGGTAGTTTAGGACTCCACCATGGAACATTTCAAAATGATAGCCAACCGTCTTACCTCCCAACATCAATACCACTAGCATAGTGTATCCACCTACATCCACCTCAACCTTGGAAGGATTTTGAAAGTTTGGGAATGCAAGAATTTCTCCTTGACTGATATTCTATTTAATCTCATCAATAGATTTATGTTGATTATTTCCTGATTGGAAACACTTACCACTATCTATTAAGGTAGGAAGTGGTGGAGTTGTAGCTAAAAACGATGCTAAGAAGTTTCACAAGTAGTACACTACCCCAATGAAGCTTCTAACTTTAATGAAATTAGTATGAATTTTCCACTTCAAGATGGCCTCGATCTCCATGGTATATATCTTGTATTCCCCTCCATCAATCACATACATTAAATACACCAATGACTGTTGAGGAAACTTACACTTATTAATGTTAGACAATAAATGATGATTTTTTAGGGTTTCTTACATGTACATGAGATGTGATATATTCTCCTCCCATGTATATATATAAACCAATATATCATCTAATTATAGTATCACATATGAATCTATAACGAGATGCAATACATCATTCATCAAATGCATAAATTTAGCTAGTGCATTACATAAACAAAAAGTCATTACTAATTATTGATATGAACCTTGCCTTCCCTTGAAGGTGGCCTTCCAGTTGTCTTATACTTTAACTCATTCTTAGTGGTATCTCTATTTGAGATTGAACTTGGTGAAGTACTTGGAATAATGCAACTGATATAACAAATCATCAATATTGGGTAGATGGTAGCAATTCTTGAGGGTGATCTTCTTCAAGGATTTGTAGTAAATACCAAGGAAAATTTTTGGGGATAAATTTCTCCCATCAAATAAATTTCCATGTTTTTCCAAAAGAATGATTCACCAATTTCCTTTTTTTCTAAAAACAATTCGCTGAAATTCTATACGATAAAATTATTTTACCTTAAATATGGCCAAAATTTTATAAAAACTATATAAAATTATTATAATTTTTTTTTAAATGTCTTGAAACATTTTATACTTTGCATGTTAAGGAATAGTAATATTCTCCAAGGTTTCTACATTTTAAGATAAGTTTTGATCCTTTAAATCATCCATGGTCAATACATATTCACCAACTCCCATCCTTCTTGGGTAGTATGATGATAGGAGATGCACAAGGTGAAGTGCTTTGTTAAATTACTCCCTCCTCCAATATATGATACAAGTATTTATTTTGTTCATCTTCTTCTAGGATAGACCATCAATAAAACCAAATAGTTGGAAATGGTGAGTGAGAAAAGAACTATATCTCATGCTCCACTTCCTTCTTAGGAGGTAACTCTTTATGCTCTTGAAACATGTCTTTGTATTCCTTAAACAAATCCTCCTCTTCTACTTCTTTGTATGCCTTAAACATGTCTTTGTATTCCTTAGATGATGTTCCTTATCTTCAGTACATCCCTGCATTGATTCCTTTACTTTTACTGATTCATCACTTGGATCAATCTTTCTTAAGAAAAGAAATACAAACTTCCTCCTAGAACTGGTCAATTTCTTGGCTTAGTTATCACTTACCAGAGAGATTTTGGATTTATTTTTGTGTGCATTAATGATTTAAGACATCCCATCCTTGGTTAGGAGGTACTGGTCTTCTTTCATCATGAATATTGGATTCCTCATATAGTAGGGGCTTCCAAACACTACACCATACAAATCAAGGGGTACTATATTGATGCCAATGCCTTCCCCTCCACAACCTGCAGGTCAGAAGGTCTACATCAGCACAAGATATTTCCATATTCCATGGCCTGAAGAACTGTAACACTCTTCTATTTCCCTATCGGGAAATATGCACCCACAACAATCCTCGTGGGATCCCCCTCTTTACAATCGAGAGATCAGACTTCGTGGTATCGCAAATCCAATGGTCAAGCATTGGTTCCACGAATCCCCAAAACCCAATACCAGTCAACGTCGACCTTTCCTTAACCTTTTTGGGAATTTCCCTATTGCGATTTTGCCACTCGCGATGTTGAACAACTCGTGTCCCCGACTCCCGAATCCCGATTTGCTGATTACCCGACACACGCGCCAGTTGACTTTTCCATGCTCTGTCACCTCGTCGAGATTTCGGACTTCGCTATATCATGAATCCTAATGCAATGATTTCAGCACTTCACCCTACAGACATCCGATATGGCGTGCCACCTATCCACTAGCTGATTTCACTGTGGCCCCACACTGTTCTCCTAGCCGTCGGGATATCACATTTCATGATTTCGCAATTCTTGTTCCTATGTTTACAAGACTTCCACCCACGAAATTCTGATATGTGAATCCACGTGTATATCCTACGGCCCTTATGGATCGGATCAATGGTCCTTCCCCTCCTAAGATTTGAACCCTTTGGGAGTACTCGACGTATCTCCCCTCCTCCCTTGTGAGATCTAATGGCTCACGAAATCTCGCGAACCCTCCTCGGAGAATTTCGACCATCCGTTCTTTCCTCGACGATTTCTGCGAATGACTAAGTGTTTCTCCACCAACTTGTCCTCTTGCGGCGCAAACTTATGACACCTTCTAATTACTCCACGGCACAAAATTCTTGTGCAACCCTTTCAGCGATTATAAGGCTTTACCCCTCCTAATTTTCCTTATAACTCTGAGCCTTTTAGAAAAATACTTGCACGCACTCCTTGCGGAAGATTTCCAAACACTTCAATTGTTTGAATCCTTTCGAATCTGTGCACACCTGTAGTAGCAGTCCTTCAAAACTTCTTCAATCAGGTTCACAAAAACGAGACTTTTACTCAGCCTGCGCACTCCTTGCACGGCTACTGTGCCTGTCTGCACTTTTGCGGAAATGAGAACAAAAGCTAAACTACCTGAGCCCTTTGTCAATGCACTCCTTGTGGACACTTCAACTGCACTCCTTGTAGGAACTCTTGCTCAGATAGAGAAACAATTGAAACTCATTCCTACTTCCTTTCAGACTTCAAACTCTAAACATGAAATTATATACACAACATGCAAAGAAAATGTATAACAGAAAGCAAACATTCATGAGCATATCATTCAGCATCAATACACAGAGAACAACACAAAACCATGAAATTGAATCAACCTCTTTCTATTAATCGAAATATCTGTACATGGGTGTTCATACAGAGCTCTCTACTTCTCTTGCTCTTCTTCCTCTATGCTCAATAATATTCCATCTGACAATACAATACACAAATGAGGGTTTCTATATCCCGTTTCCCTCTTGCGCTCTACAACTATCTAATCTACACATTCAATTCTACCTACTTTACATTAACTTTCATAAATGCCTCCTATCTACAAAGGACGAGAGAAATCCGCTGAAGGTTCATTTACATTATACAAGTGCGTCTTCATTTAATTATCACATTTATGTTCAGTGCATCAACTTCAAGGGAAATTCAAAATTTGCGCTGGCGCTTGTCTAGTTGTCCATTGTCTTTCTCGCTGGCTCGCTTGATGTTGGTGATGCTCTGCATCATACTCCCTTGCTTGAAAATTTTCATGGGCTCCTATCCATGATCTTGTGCACGGTACGTCCATGCCTTTGTATCTCCACTTCGACCTCCCAGCTGGCATCTTCAACTGGATGGCCCTTCCACTTGACCAAATACTCAAAGTATTATTTTCTTCTAGTCTTCTTACCAATTCTTCTATCTAGTATACACTCCATCTATGGTTTATCTACAACTGGCATCTGCTTCATCCACTGGATCACTGGTTTTTCATATCTTGTTCCTGCTTCCTCAACTTTATATGGGTACAAATCTGAGACATTGAATATCAGAGAAATTCCGATCCCATCGGGTAATTCAATCTCATAAGCATTCGCCCCAAATTTCTTCAAGACCCTACATGGCCCGATTTTCTTCATCTTCATCTTATTGTATGTTCCTCTCGGGAACCTTTCCTTCCTCAAATGTGCCAGAATAAAATCACCAACCTAAAACTAAAGTTGTCTTCTATGCTGATCTGCTCTACGCTTATAATCTTGACTTGTATTCAGCAGTCACTCCTTCACCTGGCTGTGAAGTTCCTTCATCGCCTCTGCGAATTCTTCTGCACTAGCACTCCTAGTCGCAGTCTGTTCTGAATCCCTCAATTTAGAAATTCCTCTCGACTGCATGCCATAGACAACCTAAAATGGTCTTTTCCCTGTGCTCCTATTGACTGAGTCGTTATATGAAAACTCTTCCTATGGTAATATATTGTCCCACTGGCTGTGGTGCTCTGTCACCAAGCTTCTCAGCAAGTCTCCCAAACTTCTTTTCACCACTTTTGTCTGTCCATCCGTCTGAGGATGATAAGTTGAACTAAACAACAAGTTAGTCCCCAACTTCTTCCAAAAGGTCCTCCAAAAATTCCCTATGAACTTTGTATCTCAATCCGAAACTATACTCTTTGGCAACCCATGAAGTCGAATGACCTCTTTGAAAAACAGATTCGCAATGTGAGTTGCATCACTGGTCTTCTGACATGGAATGAAGTGTGCCATCTTGGAAAATCTATCCACCACCACAAGGATTGAATCAACACCTCTTTGTGCTCTTGGCAACCCCAATACAAAATCCATGCTAATTGCATCCCACGGCCTCTCAGGTATGGGCAATGGTTGATAAAACTCTGCATTATGTTTTCTTCCCTTCGAATGTTGGCAAATTTTGCATCTGTCCATGAATATCTTGACATATGCTCGCATTCCCAACCAAAAATATGACTTGTTCAACTTTGCGAATGTCTTATCATGACCAAAATGTCCTGCCAATCCTCCACTATGTTTCTCCTTTAGAAGATTCTCCCTCATGGAGCATTTCAGAATAAATAGTTGATTACCTCTAAATAGTAATCCTTCCCGGATCATATAGTTTGTCCAAGGACTTCTATCTCTAAGAACTGGATTGTCAGCTGCTCCATACGCCTCTTTGAAATCCTGATCACCTGTGTACGTGTCCCTGAGATCATCAAAACCCAACGTTTTGACTTGGAACTCCTGCAACAACAAACACTTCCTACTCAAAGCATCAACAACTTTGATAGCAGTACCAGAAATATGTTTAATCAAAAAAGTGAAATTATGCATATACTCAACCCATTTGACATGTTTCTGATTCAACTTATCATGTTGAGTCACAAACTGCAGTGCATGATTATCACTGTATAAGACAAACTCTTTCGATATCAAGTAATGCCTCCATTTCTTCAATGCCTGGATGATAGCATAAAACTGCTTATCGTATGTGGAGTATCTCAATTTCACTTCATTCATCTTCTCACTGAAATATGCTATCAGTCTGTCTTCTTGACTCAAGACTGCCCCTATTACAAACCCACTTGCATCACATTTCACTTGAAATGTCTTTTGGAAATCTGGCAACAACAAAACTGGTTGTTCCGTGATCTTGCTCTTCAATAGATTAAAACTCTTCACAGCTTCTTTTGTCCAATGAAAAGATTTGTGTCTTTTCTTCACTGTATCCATCATTGCTGCAATAATTCCACTAAAATTCCTAATGAACTTTCGGTAGAAACTAGACAATCTATGAAAACTTCTCACCTCCAAGATATTCTTCGGTGATGGCCAATTCTTGATTACTTCCACCTTATCTGGATCCATCCTCAACTCATTTACAGAAATAACAAATCCCAAGTAAATGAGCTATGTCTTCATGAATGAGGACTTCTTCATATTTATCAACAGCTTTCTCTACTGTAGTTTTTGCATCACTATAGCCAAATGCTTCAAGTGCTCTGCTACTGTTTTACTGAAAACCAGTATGTCATCTAAATACACAATGAAAAATTTTCCGATGAACTCCTTTAGAACTTCGTTCATCAACCTCATAAAGGTACTTGGTGCATTTTTTAAGCCAAACGACATAACAAGCCATTCATACAACCCTTCATTAGTCTTCAATGTTATCTTCCATTCATCACCTTCTCTTATGCGGATCTGATGATAACCGCTTTTCAAATCAATCTTTGAAAAATATTTTGCTCCACTTAAGCAATCCATCAAATCATCCATCATCATCAATGGAAATTTCTACCTGATGGTTATATTTTTAATGGATCTTGAGTCAGTACACATCCTTCAGCCTCCGTCTTTCTTCGGACTGAGTACTTTTGGAACAACACACGGACTCAAGCTTTCTCTGACCAAACCTTTGTCCAACAACTCCTGGACTTGTATTTTAACCTCTTCATTCTCTTGCGGCATCATTCTGTATGCAGATTTACTTGGAAAAATAGCTCCTGGTATGAGATCAATATGATGACTCACACTTCTGATCGGTGGCAATGAATGAGGTAATTCACCTACTACTATATCAGGGAACTCTTCCAGCAGTCCCTGAATTTCTTCTGGTAAATCATCCACTCTTGTGCTAGTCAAAACAATCTTTGGTTTCCTGACCACAAGGAATTGTGGATCCTCCTTCTTCTTCACCTCTGTAAGAAGTTCCTTCCCACTCATGAGAAGCATTGTGTTTCTTACTTCCAGCTTCACCTCCTTATCCTTGATTGGAAGCAAGATGTGTGTCCTCCAGTTCTTCTCCAGGGTGTATGTGTTCATTCTCCCATCATGAATCACATTCCTGTCATATTTCCATGGTCTACCTAGCAATAGATGACAAACATCCATGGGAATGACATCACATAATATCTTATCATTATACCCTCCTATCTTAAATTCAACTAAACATTGTTTAGTGACAGTTACCTGATGTCCCTTTTGTAGCCACGAAATTTTGTATGGGCTTGGATGATCAATCGTCTCTAGAACCAAATTCTCTACCATCTCCGTAGAAATGAGATTATCCATGCTACCACTGTCTACAATGACCTTGCATACCCTATCCTTGGTCTTGCAAGCAGTCTTGAAAAGTCTGGTCCTTTGGACTAAACTCTCCACCTCCTTCTTGGGTGTCAAATGAACTTTTCGCATCATGAGTGATCTTCTGCCTTCAGCGTCTTCTGCCTCAACATCCCACCTCTGTGCTTCGGCGATGTGAGTTTCTCCAGTCTCCTTCTTTTTATCTGGACACTCATAAGACTTGTGTCCATTCTTTCCACATGTGAAGCATGTGATCACTCCACCTCTTCCTCTTCCTCTACCTCTAGTACAAGGAAAAGTGTTTTTATCAGCACAATCTCCTCTCTGCTCAGTATGTTGTCTTCTCTGCTTAGCATATTTCCCTCGCTGTGAGGTTCCACCTCTCTCAGTTCAAGTCTGAGGTTTCTTCTAGTCTTCCTTGGGCTTCTGATATTTTTCCTGGGCAACTGATTTGCCTCTTGGTTGACTTCTACATCGGCCCCTATGACTCTGCTTTTGGCTCAGCTTCTCTTCCTCTTTTAGAGCCATCTGATAAGCATCTTCCACCGTTCAGATGGTTACCATGCTCATCTCATCCTGGATATCATATCTCAGGCCATTCATATATCTGGAAACTTTCTCATCATCACTCTCCCGATGACCTGCCCTGATGTTCAGTTTGTAGAATTCCTCAGTATATTCTTTCACTATAATCCACTTCTGTCTCAGGTTCTACATCCTCCTAAACAGAGTAATTTGATAATCCCTCAGAATTAATTTCTCCTTCATCTTTGCGATCATCTTGTCCCAGCTATTGATCTTCTTCTTTCCCTTGCAATGTCTGTCAGCTTGTAGTTCATCCCACCACAATGCTGTATGTCCCTTTAATCTTGTGATAGTGTGCTTGACTTTCTTGTCCTCTTCGACGTCTTCATAGTTGAAGTATGTTTCTAAAGCTCTAATCCAGTCTAGAAGCCCCTCTGCATCCAAGTTTCCCTCATAAACTGGAATTTTCATCTTCGCTCTTACACCCATCCTGGCAATAGGTCTGATCAAACGCTCATTTGATGCATCTTCAACTGCAACTTATTCTTCACATTTAGCCTCAACTTCACTCTCGAAATCACTGAGATCCCCTGCACTAACTGTGCATCTTTGCATTATCTCCATGTCCTCGAGTCTAGCTCATAGCTCATGCATTTGTCTCTCCATGACTGCATCTTTCATCTGCCTGCCTCTTCTTCTTGGCATTTCCCTATCCTCTAGGTCGGGTGACTGCATGTCCCTTCTCCTTGGTGGCATCGTGAAATATCTTTCTTCTCTGCTACAGAAAGCAAAGAATCTTTCTGTGCTCTGATACCACTTGATACCAACGCCTTCCACTCCACAACCCGTAGGTCATGAGGTCTACGTCAGCACAGGATCTTTCCTTCTTCCATGGCCCGAAGAACTGTAACGCTCTTCTATTTCCCTATCGGGAAATCTGCACCCACAGAAATCCTCGTGGGATCCCCCTCTTTACAATCGGGAGATCAGACTTCGCAGTATCATGAATCCAATAGTCAAGTGTTGGTTCCATGAATCCCAAAAACCTGATACCAGTCAACACTAAACTTTCCTTAACCTTGTCGGGAATTTCCCTATTGCGATTTTTCCACTCGCGATGTCAAACAACTCATGTCCCCGACTCCCAAATCTCGAATTGCCAATTACCCGACACATGCGCGAGTTGACTTTTCCAAGCCCTGTCACCTCGTCGAGATTTCAGACTTTGCTATAACACGAAACCTAATGCAACGATTTCGACACTTCACCCTGCAAACCTTTGATATGGTGTGCCACTTGTCCACTCGCCGATTTCACTATGGCCCCACACTGTTCTCCTAGCCATCAGGATATCGCGTTTCATGATTTCACAATTCCTGTTGGTATGTTTATGGGGCTTCCACCCACGAAACTTTGATATGTGAATCCACATGTATATCCTACAGCCCTTATGGCTCAGATCAATGGTCTTGCCCCTCCTTAGATTTGAACCCTTTGGGAATACTCGGTGTATCTCCTCTACTCCCCTGTGAGATCTAACGGCTCACGAAATATTGCGAACCCTCCTCGGAGAATTTCGATCGTCCTTTCTTTCCTCGATGATTTCTGCGAATGACTAAGTGTTTCTCCACCAACTTGTCCTCCTACAGCGTGAACTTATGAAGCCTGCTAATTACTCCATGACACAAACTTCCTGTGCAACCCTTTCAACAATTATAAGGCTTTACCCCTCCTAAGTTTCCTTATAACTTTGAACCTTTTAGAAAAATACTTGCATGCACTCCTTGTGGCAGATTTCCAAACACTTCAATTGTTTGAATCCTTTTGAATCTGCGCACACCTGCAGCAGAAGTCCTTCAAAACTTCTTCACTTAGGTTCGCAACCCCGAGACTTTTACTCGGCCTGCGCACTCCTTGCACAGCTGTTGTGCCTTTCTGCACTTTTGCAGAAATGAGAACAAAAGCTAAACTACCTGATCCCTTTGTCAATGCACTCTTTGCAGACACATCAACTGTACTCCTTGCAGGAACTCTTTCTCAAATAGAGAAACAATTGAAACTCATTCCTACTTCCCTTCAGACTTCAAACTCTAAACATGAAATCATATACACAGCATGTAAATCAAATGTATAACAGGAAGCAAACATTCATGAGCATATCATTTAGCATCAATACATAAAGAACAACACAAAACCATGAAATTGAATCAACCCCCTTTCTATTAATCCAAATATCTGTACATGGGTGTTCATACATAGCTCTCTGCTTCTCTTGCTCTTCTTCCTCTATGCTCAATAATCTTCCATCTAATAATACAATACACAAATGAGGGTGTCTATATCCTATTTCCCTCTTGTGCTCTACAATTTTCTAATCTACACATTCAATTCTACCTACTTTACATTAACTTTCATAAATGCCTCCTATCTACTAAGGATGAGAGCAATCCCCTCAAGGTCCATTTACATTATACAAGTGCATCTTCATTTAATTATCACATTTATGTTCGGCTCATCAACTTCAAGGGAAATTCAAAATTTGCACTGGCACTTGTCCAACTGTCCATTGTCTTCCATGCTAGCTCGCTTGATGTTGGTGATGCTCCTGCATCATATATCTACCTCCACCTCATCGATATAATTTTCAATTATATTGAATTTGATCTTACAATGTTTAGTGGAATTTTTATTTCCATCCTTATTTGTATATCCTAATGGATACTAGTTAGTATAATCATGAACATCCAATCCAATATTGTCCAATAGATATTCTGCTATGAGCTTTTCCGGTGAACCAAAATCGAATAGAGCATCCACAGTGGTGATTTTGACTAGGATATTAATATGGAAGTGTTTATTAATCGTCCTCTCTTCCTTGTGATCAAGGATACTTAGATTCACCTCCTTCTATATTGTAGCGTTGGAAATTTTTTCATCGACATCCAAGTTGCTCTCTATATGGTTTCCTAATCTGTGGCTAGCAATTTCTTCGTCTTGGAATCCTTCTCATAGTTCTTTGGATTCAACTATAGATGTAGCTTCCAACAATTACCTTTTGTGTTACCATTAATATTACAATGGTTAAAACGATTATTTGGATTCTCGTGATGATGTGTAGTGTCTATTTTCTTCTTGTCCTTTCATTTTCACTTCTTCTTTCCCTCCTCCAAATAATCCTAGTAGTATTTATCTTTGAAACTGCTAATTTTTCCTTTCCTATGGCCTATATTCACCAAGTACTATTCATGCACACAAGGCTCATCAACTATCCTAGGTTTAAATAACATAACTTGTTCTCACAAATGATTTTGTAGACCCTTCTGAATAGTCGAGTAGTCTTTATAGGTTATTGTCACCATTTTTTTGAACTCAATGTTATCCTCTTGCACAATCTTCCCTTGCCTCTACCTAAACTAACACCAATGGATCCACTGGTCTTTTACATACCTAATAGAGTAGAAGTGGGACTTGATGAGGGTTTTAAACATCTCCCACTTAGTTACTAGTGGATCAATCTCCAATATAATTGTCTATGTGTCAGTTTCCCACTAGGTTAGTGCATGGCCCTCTAATTTCGATGGGTCAATTGAAATAATTTTCTCTTATTCTATATTATGGACATTGAAATAGAATTTTAATTGTTGCATGTTAAGAACCAAACATCAATATAGCATGGAAAAACCACAGGAAAAGTACTCAACGCCTTGAAACTGAGATAATTTCAGATAATAAGCCTCTTCGAGGGGGCAACCTCCTTTTACCCCACTTAAAATGTTCAACTACAAGATGATTCAAAATGAAAATGTCTCCTTGGTATATATAGGAGACTAGGAAGTATAATTACAGATAATGGCCTAAAGCCGACATAATTAAAATAACATTACTAATCTAAATTACAACTAATGGCCTAAGCCGACATAAATAAAATAGCATTACTAATCTAATATTCCCCAATTAAGGGGTAATGAGCCAACATTAGGGCTTAACATGCCCATCCCCTTGAGACAAGTGTTGTCCACAATGCTTGAGTATCTCTGGATGCTTCCGTATAAAAGACTCATCTTCCCAAGTGGAATCTTCAGCCGGTAGTTTCCTCCATTTAATGAGATACTCTTAAATGGATCTATTCCTTAGCTGGCGAATTCTTGTGTCCGTGATGGCTTCAGGCTCCAATATGATTTTTCCTTCCTCGTCAAGTTCTGGCAATATAGTTTGAACTGGGATCTTGTCACCTATAACCTTCTTTAAGCATGAAACATGGAAAACTGGGTGTACTCGTGAAGATGCAGGCAGCTCCAATTTGTATGCCATAGTACCAATCTTTTGCAACACCTTATAAAGCCCATAGTACTTCGGTCATAATTTATTATCCTTCTTGGCTTGCTTAAGGGACATCTGTTTGTATGGTTGTAGTCTTAAAAACACCCAATCCCCTACTTCAAAACTTCTTTCACTACGATGTTGATCTGCTTGTTGTTTCATGCGATTCTGCGTCATGGTCAGGTTGTCCTTTAATATTTGGAGAATTTGTTGTTGATTCTCGATGTGATATTCCACTGCTTGAACCTTAGATTTTTCTTTTAGAGAAGAAGTGATGGAAGGAGGGTGGTATCCATAAAGTTCCATAAATGGTGTCATTTTTGTTGCAGTGTGAAAGGAAGTGTTATAC
>JASDQU010739394.1:78095-106063 GCA_032191745.1 Picea mariana | reverse complement strand
TCAACTTTAGGGTTTATGTTGAAACCAACAATATTGTATTGCAAACACCATAATAACTTTAGCAGAGAGGTACATGGATTTTTATTTTGGGGGGGTTTAATCTCAACAGGCCTGGGTTTTTCTTCCCTCTTTCATTGCGTATATTCGTTCTGCGTGTCTTGTCATATTTTCAAACCGATATTATCATGTGCTTCTTTTTATACACAACTTGCAATGTCTACTATCTCAGGCCTGGAGGATTTGATTGATGAAACAATATCCGTCATTACCAACGATGGGCGTAACATAGTGGGTATATTGAAAGGATATGATCAGGCCATGAATCTCATTATGGATGAATCTCATGAGGGGGTCTATTCCACTAGGGTATGTACGTAGGGTTTTCATTTTGTTATTTTTTTTAAAATATTATTTTTTGGGGGTTTCTAAAAGTTGTTTAAAACTATATGTTCAAATAGCTTATGTATCAAGTTCATTATTGCACCATGGGAGCATATTTGAGATGGAGTAATTAGCTCTTTCTGGCACTGAGAACTGAACCGCAAACTGTGTTTTCTCCCACATTGTCTTTTCATTTATYTGGACAATATATGGGAAGCCTATGACAAGAATTGGGCAATTTCTKTTATTAACCCCTTAAATAATGCTGATATTTGGGTGTTAGGGGTTTGAGCAATCGATCATGGTCTAGAATATCCCAATAAGCTATACTTAGAAACTAATCTATACTTAGAAATATAAGCTATAAAACCAAAGGAAGGAAATGATTGCATCTCTGATGCCTGGTAATGGAAGCATAGAATAGTGCCTGTATGAGGCACACATATGCAGATTATCATTTATATGTATATATAACATCTCAAAAATAATAATAGATATTCTAAATAGTCCTTAAAGTTTTTTTTTTTGTGATATTTGTTTTTACATTTTCAATATGTATTTCATTTATATATATATTTGTGTTAAAATTTCTGTGTTTGGTTTGCAGGTTAGGCGGAGCTGGAGTTGGAGCTGGGAACTTGGCCCATAGGCCCAGATTTCGAACTAAGACGCTCTGATACCATGTGTAGTGACCATATAAATTTAACATCCATTAATTCCATAAACTGTAACAGTAATATCTACTTGATTTCAATAACTCAGTAATTTCTTATAAACTCAACACATACGCATATAAATTTATCATAACAAATAATGATTCCATAATAAAAATAAAACAAATACTTAATTTAAATTACCTTGGTCTGATGCTAACCCTCCGCTTTCCACTTGCCTTGTTGACCTTCCTACTGCTGCCTTGCCCAACTTGAAGCCACGGACCAACTCTACCAAAAATCAAGTTTCCACCCTGCCAACTAGGACAACTACCTAGCTCCAAGATACCATATGGATATCCTCACTCCCGTGCCCAAAACCCCCAGCAAACTGGTGCCCCCTGTACTAATCCTTCCCGACTACAGAACTCAAAACTCTCCTGCACAATCCCAAAGAACCCTCCAAAAATCTTCCCCGTAGAAAATCATCCCTTCCTTCGTAACCTGCCCCGCTCATCTCCTCCTTCACCGCCCTTTCTCCTCATTTATTTCCTTATCCCCGCATTCATTCCCTTATCCACATATTTAATGCCCCTTATCCAATTTATTAATGTTCCCTATCCGTTTATTAATGCCCCTTATCCCTTCCATATACGTAACCCTTTTTTTTTAACAATATAATTTATTAACTCTTTTAAATTTATTACCCTGTTCATTCAATGTGATAGGTAATTAATTAAATTAATTAATTAATTAAAATTATAACAATTAACTAATTAATAAATATTTAATTAGTATCATTATACCAATCTTGTTTAATTAATACCATGTTAAGACAATTAATCCCCTAATTAATTTTTACTTAATAATTCCCTAAACATATATTCTACTAGGGTTGTTACATGCTTAGTGAAAGCAATGTGAGTAGTATGTAACTAAGTGAAAGAGTAAAGTAGTTATGAGTTGCTTTGTGCTGAATAGAGGAGTTAGCTATGTGCCTTGACTTGATTTACGGAAGGTGGATCTAGTGCGTAGTGTGCATATCACCTGTCCTAGTGTGAGTTTGGCTCTGTGGCTTATTGCACAAGAGAAGACGAATGTAAGAGATTGAAGCAAAATAATAGAAGAAGAAGCAGTTGGTGAACATAGCCCCACACTGGGGTCAACCACGTAAATCTTGTGTTGATGAGTTGCTTTGTTCTATGATGTTATGCTTTGAATCTATTTAGTACATTGAATTCTATGAATTTTAGATAGATCTATGTATTCTTAGTGATTTGTCTATGTTGAATGTGTTATATCTAACTTATGATGCTAAGTGAGAGGTATATGTTATCATTGTTACTACATCGATCCGTACTTAGGGTTGATTTATGATGTGAATAAGGATAATATATTACTGAACGTTGTTCCTAAATACTTTGTGAAGTGTTGTAATCACATATATGTGTCCCATCTTGGTTATAGACACCTGAGTCCTGTAACCCCCCTACCTCTACCTCGGGTGAGACTGCATCTGCTTCGCAGGTTTTTATGAAAGGGCAAGTAGTAAGGGTTTTGTTGGTGCATTGTTAGAGTTGAACCCCGGGTTTTCCCCTGTGACAAAAAATGGCTCTGTTACCAGGACCTGAGACTCTGATTGTTGGGAACTTAAGTAAAAGAAAAGAGAAGATTTATGTGTAGATCTCSKRTKGTMGYCGTRTCATTAWWMWACTTGACTTGCGAAGCTCTATGCTAAGAAAGAAACTTGATCTAAAGAAAATAGGTAATATCTTAAAGCTTTGTGTTTGATAAGAGTAAGTAAAGTRAAAATTTTCATTTCAAAAGCATGGATCTAGGTATGTTTGATAGATTTTGTCCTAATTTGAAAGATAGGGTACAGTTATAAGAAAGAATTTATATGAATAAAATCGATAGACTTAGAGAAAGATATGTTATCCCTATGAATAGAAAGAATTTTTGGACTAATAAGTGGATGCAGGAACCTAGAAAGATTTTTTCTCAATTGCAGGTCCAGCACTGTGATCCTAATGCATAGTAAAAGAAAAGTTGTGGAACTTATAAGAGAAAGAGAGGATTGACACTCTGTTATAACTACAGAAGACTAGGACATCTTGCTAAGGAATGCCCTAGTACGGGTCCTATTTGTCTATGTTGTAAAATTTTCARTCATAAGGTTGAGGATTGTCCAAGGATGATTTCTAAAGTTGAACAAATGAACATGAGTCAAGAGAATAMGAGCATGTTAGAAGATCAGAAAGAGAAAATATCTAAGGAAGTTAAGATTACATTAGTAAATTTGAAATAAGCAATGAATGATCACAAAGATGTCAGTTTACCAGAGGTCATGAAAGAAAAACAACACATAGATACAACAATAGGAGACTTCGACATAGAGTTTGTCCTGGATGAAGAAACAAAAGTAAACATTGTGCCAGAAAGCACTTAAGAAACTTTGGGAAAGCCTATTGTGGTACCTTCATTGGGAAGAATAGTTTTATTTAAAGGAAATATGATAACCTTATGTGGAAGAGATACTAATGTACCTATTATTATTTATGGGACATCGAAAGAAGATGAATTTGAATTTATTAGGTTTGTTGAGAACAACGCCCCTTTTCCTCTTTTGTTAGGAAAGACTTGGATTTAAGGGACTTCATAACTAGAAGAGTAGATCAACTGATAGAAGAATGAAAAGATAAGTGGAAGCAGCAGAATGCAAGAGAACTAGCCATCAAAGTTGAAAGAGCACAAGAAAGTGTGAAGGACTTATCCATGCAAGAAGAAAGTATATCCACCTAGGAATTGGTAAGGGAAGGTATATTAACTTTGACCCCTTTAAAAGAACATCAACAATGTGAAGATACTACCTAAGAGAAGATAAGAATAAGAATGGAAAGAGGAATCCATAGAATCAGATCATAGGAAAGAAGGCAAGGAAGCTTAGTAAGAAAAAAACCAAGTTAGAAAAGCTATAAGAAGTCCCAGAGAAGAATTTGTAGGAGAYGAGCTTGCAGGCTCTGAACCTCACTAGAACAATAGAACCACACAGAATGGGACTTCTTCTTGTCGAAGCTATATGACCATTGGAAGAACCTTGACCATTAGAATGACACTCCGAATAGCTAAGAAACACATTTATGGGCGAATAGACTGCATTTGGGACATTGATATCATGCCATAACGAGCTTATTCATATTGATTGAGGCATTATTTTCCATTGGAGGAATCTGTTACGATGATTTCTTATTTAACCTGTCCGACGTTGCACCAAGACCACTTTTTTTCCACCCATGATTAACTTTGCTAACAGAGAAGTGATTGTGCATGTCGAGCTACAATTCTAGAACCTAGACCTCGCCATATTTTGTTTTCCTTGCTATCTGTTCTCTTACCTCGACCCATCCGTTAAAAGAAACAATGTCGGATGCGCAGGTTGAGTTAGAGAAGTTCGTCAATAAGGTTGTTAGGAAGTATATGGCTAATAGAGGAATATCTGGAGGTGTTCAGTCATCGTCAACCAGGGGATTGCAGGCCTCCCCTTCAATTGGACATCGATCAAAATGTGCCAATCCCACATCTGAGAAGAAAAGTAAGTATCACGATGATCTAACTAACATGAAGCAGATCCCATTGATATTACCCGATTATATCTTGCCTTTGGCTAGTGCAGTTAACTGCAATAGAATTCCATGGGACTTCGAGTATACACAGATCACTGTGTACATCCCAAAGGGGATACGTGTAGAAGGAAGCTAGTTGGGCCAGATCCCAGCATTGAAGAAAAGTGATTTGAACCTTGGTGATAGAAAGAACTATGCGATGCTCAGACCACATAGATACCTAATGAAGACGACTGGGAAGAAGGCTCACATAGTCTCCCAGCCTTGGATAAAGGAGCTCACACAGTCCAGGATATTTAATGTCATGAAGATCCCTCACTTTGGTCGACATCAGGAAGTTAACACTTGCATTAAACTCCTCCTGTCGTGCTATGATGGTGGATACCTTTAGCTCGACAGGCGAATTACTGTGGATCTGAAGCTAATCCAACTGATAACAAAACTGAGAATGCAAGGACTCGACCCTTAGTATTTCTACCTAGGGAAGACTTTAGATCATTCCCTGACACAATGCATTAAGGAGGCCTATGGAGAAGTTGAGAAGGGGATGAGAGGCTAAAAGGTAGATTGTATCCACGATTGTACAATGTGTCGATCTTTCCAACTTATAGTTGACAAGATCATTAGAAAGAACTGCCCCATGTAGGTCACTGGTTCCATGGTGGACCTCGCAGGGAAATGCATGGACGAAATGAAAATGACTTGGATGAGCTACCTCATCAACGAGCTTCAGAGTGACTGCCGTGAAGTGAAGGATCAAGGGTAGGAGTTCCATTTCAAATGGTTGTTGGTGTTGATCATAATTGTCACTTGGAAAATTCTGAAAGGAGATGCCTTCTTGGAGATTGAACCTTTGGAGCCATTGGTCACGAAGTTATCCACTCTATGGTACATGAATGACATGTCAAAGTAGTGGGAGTCAAATGTAGTGTTCCACGCCTACTATCAGTAGCTGAAGGTACACATAGAATCTTTTCCTCACATGATAGCATGAACATTGCACCATTACGGGCCATTAGCTAAGTTCTGCACAGATTGTCATTTAATTTATATCACTACGCACATGGATGAGATCAAGGAGAAATTACAGTCCTATTATAAGCTGACCAACGAAGATATGGAGGATATCACCAAGGAATTGTCAACAAAGTTCCTTGTATTGGTCGACGATGCATAACTCTCTGACCCTGATATTATAGGAAGTCCCTTGGTCACCCGGGCCGAGCATGAAAAATAGAGTAGAGTGAAGAAGAATAATAAAAAGGAGGAAGTCCAAGACATAGAAATTGATGAGGAGGATAGCACCTCGAAGGAAAGTGGGGCTGGCTCGCCCGTAGGAGGAGTAGGAGATGAAGTAAATCAACAAGGAGGAGGGGAAGCAGGAGAAAAACAAGGAGAAGGAGAAGTTACGTCGTTGAAGGACCCTCCTACCAAGATAGAAAAACAGAAGAAAAGGAAGGGTACTCCGCAGAAACCATCAGCAAGAAAGAAGACCCACGCTAGTAAACCCCATATGGAGGCCACCCTCACAAAAGATGATATAATCCTAGTCTGCAGAGTGATGGAGGATTCTTTTGAGTTGATCCTCTAGAGATATGAAGCAAATTGGGATGAACTATATGGCAGGATAGAAAGGGAGTTGAGCAAAGTACATGAAGCTATTCGTTTATTCCATGTAGTCACTACTGCGCCTTCCTCGTTAGAGACTGTAGAGTTGGGGGATGAATCCACCCAACTTTGAAGACTTGCAGATACAATAAAGGATCGATTTCAGCGAATCCAAGAGGATAAAGAGAAGGCTATAGAATCCCTAAAGAAAGAGAAAGAGGAGATCTTGGAGCAACTACGAGTTGAGAGGTATTGTGTGACCGCTTATGAAAATGAGAAGGATGAGTTCTGGGTGATTCTTGAGGGAGACAAAGCATAGATACAGAAGGAAAAATACCAGTTGTTCACAGAGTAGACTGTAGTCAAGGAAGTCATAAGAAAAACACTTTGCTCTGTGCCAGTCTTGACATAGGAGGAACATGAAGCAGTTGAGGTCCAAGTGAAAAATCTCACTGAGGCCATCCAACATCTTCAAGCAAGGGTAACAGAGTTGGAACTTCAAGAAGTAACAAGCACTCTGTAGGAAGTGTTTGACCAGAGGGAGGAATTCACTAAGAGAGAAGTGGAAAATATCAGGATCCTTGCCTCAGAATGCAAGAAGCTAACATAAGTGCGTAAACCTATGAATGCCTCACGGAAGACCCAGAACTTAGGAAGTTGGAAGCACAACTACAGGAGGCGCAACAATAGTCACTGACAGTTCAAACGTAGATGAAGTCACTCACTGTGGTTGAGAGAATGATGAGATCACAAGAAGAGCGCACGACCCAACATCAAATTACTACCATCTAAGGCAAAGTCAGGGAGATCACACAGAGGCTACAATTGGTGCAGGACGAAGCCTTTGCGGTGTTTGAAGAGATCAAAGGATAAGGATCACAACTGAAAAAAGTGGTTGTGACAATGGAACAACGCCTGGAAGGGCCTGTTATAGAGAAAATGATCCAGGAATTCGTTGAATAAGAGGCTCAAGTGAAGCAGCGACGAGGCAGCTCAAGCTAAGCTCGAGTCCTTCGAAGCAGTGTTTCCCAGATCCGAGTGACTCTGGATGAATCACAGGTGAGTGTTGGGGGCATGTTGGCCCTCGACCAAGGTTTGAGGAAACATTGATCGGGTTTGACCACTTTTTGGACATTGACAGGATGTTCAAAGATAGAGCGCCCACGCAGAGCTAAGGTCACGGGATCTCACTTGTTTTGTGGGATTTGTGGACCCATAATGGGGTTCTTAGGGTTTATGTAATGGGTTATGGGATGTTGGACTATGGGTTTTACCCATGATTAGGGATTTTTGTAAATGTATAAATAAGTAATAATGTAGTAAGAAAAGAGTGCTTAGTGCAATCAATGTGAGTAGTATGTAGCTAAGTGAAAGATGCAAGTAGTTTTGAGTTGCTTTGTGCGACAGGAAATGTATTTAAGGCTATGTGCTCCATAGGGGAGTTGTCTCTGTGCCTTGACCTGATTTAGGGAAGGTGGATCTAGTGCGCAGTCTGTAGATCACCTGTCCTAGTGTGAGTTTGGCTCTATGGCTTAGTGCACAGGAGAAGATGAATGTTAGAGATTCAAGCAGAATAATAGAAGAAGAAGTAGTTGGTGGATGTTGCCCCACACTAGGTTGAACCACACAAATCTTGTGTTGATGAGTTGCTTTGTGCTATGATGTTATGATTTGAATCTATTTAGTACATTGAATGTTATGAATGTTAGATAGATCTACGAATTGCTAGTTCTTTGTCTATGTTGAATGTGTTAGATCTAACTTATGATGCTATGTGCGAGGTATATGTTATCATTGTTACTGCACCAATATGTACTTAGTGTTGATCTGCAATGTGAATAAGGCTAATATCTTACTGAATGTTGTTCCTAAGTACTCTATAGAGTGTTGTAATCATAGATATGTGTCCCAGCTTGGTTACAAACACCTGAGTCGTATAACCCCCCTTGACTCTTCCACGGGTGAGACTGCATCTTCTTCGCAGCTGTTGTCGAAAGGGCTGGTAGTTAGGGTTTTGTTGGTGTAGTGTTAGATTTGAACCCCAGGTATGCCCCTGTGCCAACATCCTCGAAGTCCCGGAGAGCTAAAGAAACTCTAGACAGTTGGATCCAGGAAACATGTGTCAGACGATCCCACACTCCGTGAGTTCACTAATTCGAAACTCTGGAGGACAGATGGAATTGTTCATTGAAAAGGCCTGAAGCCCCGACGTATCAAAGAGGATCCAGACCGTTGATTAAAATTTGATGCATGGCACTAGATTCGGAGGTTCAAAGGCCTAATAATATGGAAGAACTAAAATGTATTGAGTCACGAACTCTTGAACTCTCAAAGCTCCAAAGAGTTGGAGTCAATCGAGGTCGTTGATTCCATCCGATAGTTTGGCGATCTAAGAACTGTGAAGAAGAGATGAGAACTCTCGAAGAAAGGATNCCTAATAATATGGAAGAACTAAAATGTATTGAGTCACGAACTCTTGAACTCTCAAAGCTCCAAAGAGTTGGAGTCAATCGAGGTCGTTGATTCCATCCGATAGTTTGGCGATCTAAGAACTGTGAAGAAGAGATGAGAACTCTCGAAGGAAGGATTCCATCCCCGCTATATGTTGGAGGAGCCCATCATCCATTGGAGTAGGACGTGTGGCGATAGATCCCATAGTTTTAAGATTAGACACTTCGGAGAATTTGTGTCATTGAAGATAGGGAGAAAACTCTCGAAGTCCCAAAAATAATCTCGATTGTTGGTTGGCTAAGCATTGTGGGATGCTGATATTTATTTCCATTTCGACGTTTAGGCATCAGTGGATTCAAAGATTCATGTTGCTTGGAGGACCAAAATAAATCGTCGAAACCTAAACATAAGAAATATGAATCGTCCATTCATCAGAGCTCCAGGACCATAGATTTAATACTTCGACGATTCAGCCGATTTGTGAAGAGGTATTTTGAAAAAATCACTGAAGTCATTTATCTAGTGGAGGAATAAGAGTCGTCTGATCTTCCCCTCTTCAGAGATCGACACTTCGCAAATGTTGTGTGTGTTTTTGCGCTCAACAAAAATCGTCGAAGCCTGAATCAAAGAAATTTGAGCCTTGATCACAAATAAATGAGGACCATTGATCTATTCGCATGTTCTCTAGTTCTCCCATTCGACAGATATCAAGTTTTAAAATTCTTGAAGCCTCGGAGTGCCTGGTTCTTATCCCTTGGTCATATGAGGGGTTAATGTTAAAATAGTTTCATTAAAAAAACACCTGGATCACCTAGTTGTCTCCATTAAGATGGACTAGAGTCGATAAAGAACATAGATCAAAGTTCTGTCTCTATAGGTCTCGTGCTTAGATAGTCGGATCTAGCCAAATCAGAGATAAATAAGTGGTCTGGATCACATTTATTCGGCCCGAAGTCATGCAGAGGATTTCAAGGACCTAGTTTTATGCACAAGAAACGGGAAGAGAACCTGTCTACATGCATATATCATAGGTATTTTCATCCCTGAGAAAAAGAACAAACAACACTAACAATTTGTTTTTTGTTCTAAATTTTATTTACAAAAATGGCCACCTCTAACAATCTAGGACCAATGCAAGGGCCAATTATTCTTGGAAAGAACTATGAATTTTGGTCTCTCATAATGAGATCCTTTTTACAAGCACAAGATTATTGGGATCCAATGGATATTGGCTATGTGGGACTAGATCCAGCAGATCTAGATGCCATGAACAATCAAGAAAGAGTTGTTCTAGAAGAATAGAGGAAAAGAGAAAATAAGGCCAAATTTTGGATTCAAAACTTAGTGGATGAATTGATTTTATCAATAATCATAGGTGGTGTTACCTCAAAATAGGCCCGGGAGATTCTAGGTACAACCTACCAGGAAAATGCCAAGGTCAAGACTGTAAAGTTGCAGACCTTGAGGACACATTTTGAGAGTTTAAAAATGATGGAGTCTGAAAATATTGATCAATTTATGAGCAGAGTCATGGGAATTGTAAATTAGATTAGGTTGAGTCGTGAATCCATCCATGATAATAGGAGATTTGATAAATTCTTTAGAAGTCTTCCAAATAAATTTGAAATGGTTGTTACAACCATCCTTGAATCCAAATATCTATCAAATTTTTCAATAGATGAGCTCATGGGTTATTTGTTGTCACATGAGACCAGACTACATCTAGAACACGAGTCAATAGCCAATGCCTTCAAGACTCAATTCTCTTTCAGCAGAGGGAGAGGAAGAGGCAAAGGAAAAAGTCACAAAGGAAGAGGGATAATTCCAAGAAACCATCACTCAAGTGAAGGTGACACACATCAAAATCAACCTCAAAATTTCCATCCTCAAAGAGATAGAGGGAGGAGATCCAATGACAAAGTGAGCATACAATGATATTACTACAAAACATATGGGAACTATGAAACTAAATGTAGGAAGAAGCAAGAATATCAACACTCAGGCAGAGCCCATGTCACAAATCATGAAGGAGACACCTCATATGGGATGTTTCTCTCATGTCACAAAACTGAAGAACAAGACAAAGACCTCTGGTTGCTAGACAGTGGATGCAACAATCACATGAAAGATAACAAGTATTTACTTTATTGCATTGATTCTTATATTTCATCTGATATTACACTTGGACATGACTCTTTAGTCCAAGTTCAAGGAAAAGGAACAATACCTATTCTCACTAAACAAGATGTAAAGAAAGACATAAAAGATGTCTATCACATTCCAGATATGAAACATAATCTGTTAAGTGTAGGACAATTATTTGAAAATGGCTATAAGGTACTTTTTGAAGGATCGTCATGTAGGATATATGATAAAACTCCCAATAAGAAATTGATTTATGAAATCCACATGACTAGGAATAGAATGTTTCCCCTGACACTTAAAACTAGAAATTTGACCCAATCTTATGCACAAAGTGAATTCAGCCCCAATGAAACTATGATTTGGCATGAAATATTTGGACATCTACCCTTTCAGAGTCTAAGTCTCTTGTAGAATCACTCCATGGTCAAATGTCTACCTATCTTCAAAGAGAAAAAACCCCCATGTGAGTCTTGCATTCTTGGAAAACATAAGAGAACAAGATTTCCATGATCCACCTCTCAAGCCAAACAACACTTATAGATGGTCCACACTGACCTATGTGGAACAATGCAAGAAAATTCAATAGGTGGTAGATTTTATTTTCTAAGATTTATTGATGACTTTAGTAGGAAAATATGGATTTATTTCCTTCGACACAAGTCTGAAACCTTTGCAAAGTTCAAGGAGTTCAAGGTTGAAGATGAAAACCAGAGTGGGAAATATGTGAAGGTTCTCAGGTTAGATGGAAGAGGAGAATATTGCTCAAGAGAATTTGCAAATTTTTGCAAATCCCAAGGAATAATCCTGCAAACCACATCCAAGTATAATCCATAGCAAAATGGAGTGGTTGAGAGGAAAAACCAGACTATAATGAATATGGCAAGGACCCTTCTTAGAGAGGAAATCTATCAAATTTATTTTGATTTGAAGTTGTATCATGTACATCTTATCTTCTAAATAGATCTCCAACGACAAGTCTCAAGATGAAGGTCCCTTAAGAAGCCTGGAGTGGGAAAAAATTGAATGTTGCTCATCTTAGGACTTCTGGATGCATTGCATTCACTCCTATACCTTCTGAATTGAGGAAGAAACTTGATGATCGAAGTGAGAAATTCATTTTTGTTGGCTATAGTGAAACATCCAAAGCCTACAGACTCTACAATCTAATTTCCAAAAAACTCATTCTCAGGAGAGATGTCAAATTTCTTGAAAATCAATAATGGAGTGAGTCTCAAAATCACCCTATGGATAGTCAAAATCCATTCCTACCACTTCCTGAACACAAAAATTCAGGATAGAAAACACATCAACATATCCTTCCAAGATTGCATATACAAGGACAACCTAAAATTTCTTATGATAACTCTTGTTCAAGCAAAAATTCACCCTTTGAAATTCAAAATCAAAGAACTGGAAGCTTGAGGGAAATCCATTACCAGTTGGATGATATTGAAAAGTGCAATCCTTTTGCATTAATGTCATGGCAACCTACATATTTTAAAGAGGCATCTAAAGATCCACATTGGGTTAAAGCCATGAACCAAGAGATTGACTACATTGAGAAGAACAAGACATGTAATCTTGTTGATCTTCCCAAACATAAGATAGGTATCGGTGTCAAGTAGGTTTCCAAGACTAAACTCAATGAAAAGGGATAGATTGAAAAATACAAAGTAAGACTTGTTGTGAAAGGATTCTCACAGAAGCCAGGCATTGATTATGGTGAAACTTTTTCTCTAGTAGCACGGTTGAATACTGTAAGGACTCTCTTAGCCATTGGATCTCAACACAAATGACAAGTATACTAGATGGATTTCAAGTCACCCTTCGTGAATGGTGTATTAGAAGAAGAGGTCTATGTGGATCAGCCACCTTGATTTGAAGTGAAAGACCAACCATCCAAAGTGTATCAGACCAACCATCCAAAGTGTATCAGTTGAATAAATACTTATGGCTTAAATCAAGATCCAAGAGCTTGGTACAACCGAACAGAAGCCAAAATGAGCCAACTCTATACACCAAAACATATCAGCAAGGTAGCATTTTGATTGTTTGTCTTTATGTTGATGACATGATATATACTGGAAATATTGAGCTAACTAGTTTTAAACATGTCATGCAATCTAAGTTTGAGATGATAGATCTTGGCATAATGAAATATTTTTGGGGGATTGAGGTTGACCAATCAACCAAAGACATTTTTTTCTCTGAGCAAAAATATGCAGCACATATTCTCAAAAGATTCTACATGGAAGACTTCAATCCAACATATACTCCTATACCCCTAGGCGCAAAATTGGGCAAGCAAGATGAAGGCCCTACAATGGATTCTACTTTGTACATAAGTTTAGAAGGTAGTTTGTTGTATCTTACAACAACTAGGCCTAATATTATGTATGCAGTCGACTTTGTTTCCCAGTTCATGGAATCTTGCAAAGATTTTCAATGGAAGATGGAAAAAAGTATTCTAAGATATGTTGTTAGCACTCTAAATTTTTGTTTATGGTACACTCAGTCTACAGATAATCATCTTTCTAGTTACAGTGACAGTGATTTTGCACGCAACCTAGATGACCGGAAAATGACCTCAGGGTATGTTTTTCACCTGGGCACAAATCTGATTTCTTGGGCATCAAAGAAGCAGCCCATTGTCTGAATATCTTCTGCAAAGGCAAAGTATGTCGTTGCTACCTTAGTTTTCTATCAAGTTGTGTGGCTGCGAAGATTATTCAATGACATGTTACATACAGAAAATGAGCCAATTCCTATTTTCCGCGACAATATTTCAGCAATTGCTTTATCCAAAAACCATGTTTTTCATAAGAAAATGAAGCATATTGACACTCGTTTTCACATCATACACTAGCTAGTCAATAATGGTGAAATCACACTTCAATTTTGTAGCTCCTCAGACCATCTCGCCGACATCTTTATAAAGCCATTGGGAAAACCATTTTTTATTTTCAAAAACAACATTTAAGGATTATGAGTGTTTGTAACTCTTGAGTTTAAGAAAGAGAGTTAGTTATAACCTCGACAACATATGACTGTACACTGCTAGTTCTTTTAAACAACTGTACTAGTCGTTAGGATTTGTTTCTCCTCTTCATCTTCTTGTTTTGTTTTCCCTTTATAGCTTTAGACTATTAACCAATACAATTGCGCTCCACACTTTCCATTCTCCATCTCTCTTTCTGTGTATGGTCTGCTTTGTTTCTTATTTTGTCAATTCCAGCCCGCAGCCGGAACAACACAAGTCAACCATATAAAGAACTCGCAGCTATACTGTAACGGAGAATTGCTGATTCTATGTGTGCCTTCGAGAAGCAGAGAAGTCGGGATCTCTTTAGCAGACCGGAAACATTGGCTGGCTGGAAAGATCGCGTAGATCAACGAAAGCTAAAATATCATTTGGACATTTCTTCGTTCAAACTTCGATAATCTTGGATCGTTTTAAAATGGATCAAATCCATACAAGAAAAGTTGCGCCAGAAATCCCATCAATCATCTTCCAAATCTAGACAAATGGAAAAGCTGTCTTTTAAACTTTTTAAAATTTAAAATCTTGGAATAATTTTAAAATTTAACTAACTAGCTTATGCGGAGACAAGCTGCCTGTTTAGTATTTTTTATAGTTTTTTAGATAACTGTTCAAAAGCTTTTTGGATATAAATTGTATGATAACTTAAAAATAAAATAACTGTTCAAAAACCTTTTGGATATAAATTATATGATAACTTTTCAAATAAATGTTCAAAAACTTTTTGGATATACAATTTAAAATAAATGTTCAAAAAACTTTTTGGATATACATATAAATTTTTGGATATACAATTTAAAATAACTGTTCAAAATTTTTTTTGGGATATACATATAAATTGTATAGATTGTTTTGATGTTTGGAAAATAAACTTCATTTATTATTAAACTTCTTATTAAAGACAAAACCTATTATTAAAGATAAATAAAGATTAAATTTTATTTGGAAAAAGTGAAAAAAGGTGCGAATTGTTTATGTCAATAGCTTTTATAAAATAGTTGTTGCTAGTTGACAACAAGTATGCCTTGGGAACAACCATTAATATATTATTAAATTTAATTAATATAATAATATAATATATAAATATCAATTTAATATATAATAAAAAATATATAAATTAAAGTATTAATTGATTGATAAATGTATTAAAGTATTAATGTATAAATGTAACATATTAATTGATTGATACATTGATAATGTAATGTATTAATGTATTTAGTAATACATTTCATTAATGTATAATATATTAGTTATCATATTAATATAAATATAATACATGTATTAAAGTATTAATGTATAATACATTAATATATTAAAGTATAATACATTAATGTGTAATATATGAATACATTAAAGTACTCATACATGGATGTGTGTAATGTAACATTAATATAATATATAATAAACATTTATAAATTAGAGTATTAATTTATAATAATGTCTAATGTAACATATTAAATGATTAATAAATTAATAATGTAATTAATTAATTAATTGATTAATTAGTACATTCGTAAAGCAATAATACACTAATAAATTAATAGATTAAATATATCAATAAATGCATTAAAAAATAAATTACTAAAATATTTGTAACACATTAATGCATTTTTAACTAATACATTGTTAAAGTATTAATACCAAAATAAATTAATACATTAATAATACTTTGATACAAATATTATTAAAGTATTAATATATTAATATATTTATTAAAAATGATTGTAGTTGACTATGGTGAACCATCATCATGATTTCTTATGATCATGACTATGAATAACATTGATGTATATTGTAATGTATTAATTTAATTAACTAATAAATTAATAATTTTTTAATAACTATATTACTAAAATAGTGACACATTATGATATTAATAAAATGTATAAATTAAAGTATTAATTTATATGAATGTATAATATAAAGTATTAATTAATTAATGTATTAATAATGTAATGTATTTATTAATATTGTATAAATCTATTAAGTAATACATTTATACAATATTAATTACTAAATTGTTAAAGTATTAATATAATAATAAAGTAAAAGATTAATAATACATTGGTAAAGTAATAATAAAAAAATTATTTTCATACCTTTAATACATTAAATGAATCAATAAATACATTAGTCAAGTATTAATATATTATTATAATGTAACATATTAAATTAATAATAAATTAATAATACATTAATAAATACATTTCTAAAGTATTAATGCCTTAATAAATACATTACTAAATACTAAAGTAGTAATACATTAATAATATATTATTTAAGTATTAATACAATGATACCTTAATTGAAAATGACTATGGTTCAGTATGGTTGAGCATGATCATGGCTTACTTTGGTAGACCTTCGTTGACTTTGGGAAGAAAAGGTTGGCTATGGTTGACCATGGTTGTCCTTCATCATGCTTGAGTGAGGTTGACCATGGCCGTGGTTGAGTGTGGTTGATCAGATTTTATTATGGTTGAACATGCCCATGTATGATCTTCGTTGACCATGTGGATCTCATTATGGTGGACCATGTTGATTATATTCATCGTAGTTTACTATGGCACTACTTCATTGCAATGTTGATCATATTTTGTTCGTCAAATTGCGACATCATGTTTTGTTCATCAGATGCCAACATCCATTTTTGTTCATCACATTGTGAAATCGGTTTTTGTTCATAACATGTCAAATAAGGATTTGTTCATCACATTGTGACATTATCTTTTGTTCGTCACTTGACATCGTAAGGTTATGGTCATCAAATTATGATGAAGTTTTATGTTTTTCACGATATGGCAATGGAATATGTTTGTCATAGTTCGATAGTGGGTTATGCTCGTCACATTACGACATCAAAAAGTGTTTGTCACATCGATACATTGGTTTGTGTACATCAAATTGCGACAATAGGTTGTCTTTGTCCGATTGTGACGTTTGGAAATGTCTATCACATTGCATTTGTCTAATTACAATGCTAATTTATGTTCGTTTGATTGCGATGTTCATAATTGTCCATCACATTGTGACATGCGAATATGTTTGCCACAATGTGACATGCATTAATATTCATTGCATTGCAATGCTACTATGTTTGGTAGATTTCATTGTTACTATGTTTGACACATTACGATGTTTGGAAATGTTTTTCACATTGGGGCATCTATATATGTTCATCACATTGTGATGTTACTATGCATGGTAGATGGAAACATTACTATGTTCGACACATTACGATGTTTGGAAATGTTTTCACATTACGACGTCCATATATGTTCGCCACAATGCGACATTACGATGTTTGGTAGATTGCAAGTTTACTATGTTTGACACATTGTGATGTTTGGAAGTGTTTGTCACATTGCGACATCACGATATGTGCATCACATTGTAACATGAGGAAATGTTTTCCATATTGCGATGATAGGGTGATGTGGTACATATTGCGACATGTATTTATGTTCATCACATTGTGAAATGTATTTATGTTCGTCACATTGTGAAATGTATTTATGTTTGTCCCATTGTGACGCTACTCTCCACATTGCGACAACATGCCTATTTTCATCAAATTGCGACATCACTATGTTTCGTAGATTGCAATGTTACTGTGTTCATAACATTGTAATGTTATTATGTTCGTCATATTACAACACTATATTTTCATCGCATTGCAATGCTATGTGTTCGTCAAAGTGTGACTTTACTATGTTTGGTAGATTTCAACATTACTATTTTCAAACCATTGCAAAATTTGAAATTTTTTGTCACAATGTGACTTTGCAATAAGTCTGTCACAATGCAACATCAAGAAATGTTCATCACATTGCGATGATAAGATGATGTGTGACACAATGTGACGACATGCCTATCCACATCCATACATGTTCGACACATTGAAACGTTTGGAAATGTTTATCACATTATGAAATCTATATATCTTCATCACATTGCAACGTTTCGAAGTGAATGTCACATTGTGACAGTAAGATATGTGCATCATATTGCAATGCAAGGAAATGTTCATCATATTGCAATGACAAGGCAATGTGGGACACGTTGCAACTTATGTTTATGTTTGTTACATTGTGACGTTACTATCCATATTGCGACGACATGCCTATATTCGTCACATTGTAACATTACTATGTTTGGTAGATTGCAATGGTACTATGTTTGACACATTGCAACTTTAATATATTCATCACATTGCAACGTTATATGTTCATCACATTGTGATGTTAATATGTTTCGTAGATTGAAAAGTTAATTTGTTTGATAGATTGTGATGTTCAGAAATATTTGTCACATTGCAACGTCCATATATGTTCGTCACAGTGCGACATTACGATGTTTCATAGATTGCAAGTTTACTATGTTCGACACATTGTGATGTTTGGAAGTGTTTGTCACATGGCGACGTTAGGATATGTGCATCACATTGCAACGTGAGGAAGTGTTTTCCATATTGCAATGATAGGGTGATGTGGGACACATTGGGACATGTATTTATGTTCGTCACAATGCGACATGTATTTATGTTTGTCACATTGCGATGCTACTATCTACATTGCGACGACATGCCTATTTTTGTCAGTTTACGATGTCACTATGTTTTGTAGATTGCAATGTTACTATGTTCATAACATTGTGACATTACCATGTTTTTCATATTGCAACACTATATTTGAATCACATTGCAATGTTATATGTTCGTCGCAGTGTGAATTTACTATGTTTGGTATATTTCAATGTTATTATGTTTGACACATTGTGAAATTTGGAATTTTTTGTCACATTGCGACTTTGCAATAAGTGTGTCACAATTCAACATCAACAAATGTTCATCACATTGTGACGATAAGATCATGTCGGACAAAATGTAACAACATGCCTATCCACATCCATATATGTTTAGGACATTGAAACGTTTGGAAATATTTGTCACATTATGATACATGTATATCTTCATCAGATTGCAATGTTTGGAAGTGGTTGTCACATTGTGACATTATGATATGTACATCACATTGCAATGTGAGGAAATTTTCATCATATTGTAATGACAGGGCGATGTGGGACACATTACAACCTATGTTTATGTTTGTTACATTGTCATGTTACTATCCACATTGCGTTGACATACCTATATTCGTCACATTGCGACATTATTATGTTTGGTAGATTGCAATGTTACTATGTTTGACACATTGTAACTTTAATATATTCATCACATTGCAATGCTATATGTTCATCACATTGTGACGTTAATATGTTTGGTAGATTGAAAAGTTAAATTTTTCAACATATTGCGATGTTTGGAATTGTTTGTTACACTGCAACATTAGAATAAGTGTGTCACATTGAAATGACAACATGGCATGCACTAGAGTGCAATGTTTTCTTATGTTATGATGACATGGCTATGTTCATCACATAACGACGTCAATTTATGTTCATCACATTGCAATGTTAATATGTGCGTTAGAGTGTATCGTTACTATGTTCATCATTATTCAATGTTAGTATGTTTGACACAACACAACATTACTATGTTCTTCATTGTCCAACATTAGTATGGTCTACACAACACAACATCACTATGTTCATCATGCTGTAACGTCTTGTTTTGTTTTTCATATTGCAACATCAGTGGCATGTTCATCACATGAAAAGGTTGGTTTGTGTCCCACACATTATGAAAAGTAAGTTTTGGTGAATATTTTAAGAACAAATCTAACAGTGTTTCCTTTGTGAAAAATATATGAACTTTGAAATGATGCTTTGTGAAAAATATAGGAACCTTGAAATGATGTGATATATTACATCAAATGAAACTTAGAATCATACATTTTTTAAGGACATTGATAACATATGATCTTGAACATAAAATATATCCCTTCCGAATAAGCATATATAAAATTAGAGTATGCATTTATTCCTTTCACTTTTTGGTGTTGCAATTTGCAATTGCTAAGAAAGCACAAAGAAATGAGTTAAAAACAATTATGATTTATAGTAGTAAAATATTTAACTTGAGTCATTTTATGAGTAAGTGTGATCAATGTCATGGTATTGTTTTTCTTGGATTAGATTCATACAACTAAAGTGTTCATAGAAGGACATTCTAGGGGAAAGTGTTTTTCATCTTCAACCATTCTAGTGTCACAAAGATGACAAATTATTTCATGTCATTCTGTTTTCTTTGTATATATTATATTCTTTTTATATTTTATAACGAAATAAAATTTTCATTGAAAATAATTTTTTTATAATGTAATCTTTAAAAAATATATTTGTATCTTTCCACACTTATAAAATATCTTAAATTCAACAAAAATATAAAATGTGGTATTTCTTAATATATTTTTATTAGACATTTGGTTTAAAATACAAAATGTTATGTCTTTCTTGATGGAATAGATGTAATCAAATAAATAATATTAATAAATAATATTGATATTGTATTTTTCTTAATCAAATAATTAATATTATTATTTTTTTTAAGTGAAAAAGGGGTGTTGCCTTCTATATTATATTAACAAAAAGATACAGAGAGATACAGTTGTGCCACAACCACCAAATGTGCTATCATTTTACCGGAAACTAGCACAACTTGGGGCACATGTGTTTCTTCTGGGAAAAAAAACAAAAGATTGTTTCTCCATCTATCCTGCCTGAAGGAAACTAGGAAATATGGCCATGCATTGACTTGACTCTAAACAACAAGAGTTAAAGAAAAAAGGAGCCCCAGCATGGCTGGAAGTAAAAGAGAAAGCCAAACTAAAATTGACAAGATCAAATACCCGGTGGCCTGTCTTCCTCGTCGTCCTGTTGCACTGCTCTAGTTTGGATGACAAATGGTTGGGTGCACGTTGGGCATTTTCGATTTGCCAGGGCCTTGGAGTAAGCATCCAGAAGCATATGCAAACATTGCCCCATTAGGAGGGCTCTATGATCCTAGTTTTCCATTTGTCCTCGTATTTCAAACACTAGATCCAAGTGTGCTGCGTGGAGGAAGGGTGGTTGGGCACCAGAATGTACATGCATAGTTCGGTTGGGAATTGGCATCAGGACCTCGTTCGGAGTTACCTTCATTTCGTTTGTGTCTATCTCGCTTGGAATAACTGCCTCTGTGTCTACGCTTCCCTCACTCTTGTCCATGGTTGCTATGTTTATATGGTGTACCATTATCACGCAGGTCCCTTGCGAGACCACATCCATGTAAGGCACTTCCTCAACATAACACGTTGGGAATTCCTCACAGAGCCTCCCCCTTGTGTTGTCTCTTGCCTGAGGTTCCAGGGCAGTCGGAGTGTCTTTCGTGTAGGGTACCTCCTCGACATAACAGGTTGATAGTTTCTCATCAAGCCTCCCCATCATGCTACTTCTAGCTTGAGTTTCAGGTGCAGTTGGAGGATTTTCTTCTTGCGTAGTGCCTGTGGGCTGCCAATTATCCAAGAGTGAGAGCTGTGCTGGTGGGGTCTGAGTGCGCTCCTCCATCATAGACTCAATTGCATAATCCTAGAGTGTGAGACGAGCTACCTTTGTTCTCTGATGAAGAATGGAGTTGGCCAATGAGAGTGCTCTTTCTAGATGATGTCTTCTCTGGCGTTGAGCAGCATGGGTGTACCAAGACGACCCCCAATGAGGTTTACCTCACTCTCTAGGAATCGTGGAAAAGGAGTGCATATTAAACACACCAGGGCTCAGAAAAGTCGGAAGGATGTAGAGAAAAACGCACCAGAGCTCACAACCGGAGGAAAATTGCAGAACAAGAATGAGCCGAATGTGACCATGCCTCTTCACTTTCACAATCGTGTGGGATGGCTACACATTGCTTCGCAATAACTCTGTCATACTAAATGCTTACATGGCCGACCCTTTCCTGTGAGGGAGAAGTCGCTCACCTTTAGGTCGGCTATAATGGTCTACTCCCATCGTTAATGCTGAATAGATGGGGAGTAACTTGCCACATTTAAATCGAGGATGGGTGCTATACCAGGTGGTGGTGTTGTGCAACGTGTAACCCCATCTGGGGATCAAATAATTAATATAGATATTATATTTTTCTTAATAAATGCATTCAAAATTTCTTATAGAATTTTTTTCATACATATAATATGTTTTTTTATTGATACAATAAATGCAATCAAATAATTATATGATGTGTTTTTCTTATATAATATATGATACTGTTTATTTCTTGATGTTATGTATGAACATTTTTTGTAATCAAATGATAAATATAATGTTTTTTTCTTTATATAATAATGTGTTTTTTTTATACAATAAATGGAATAAAATATTAGTGTCTTTCTTAATCAAATAATAAATACAATTTATTTGTATTGATATAATAAAGTGATTTTCTCCATATAATATAATAGTAATCAACCATTAATAATTATAATTAATATCCATATTGTTTTTTATATAATATAATAATATATTAATAATTATAGTATAAATTAATATAATGTAATGTAATGTTTTATATATCAAATAATTATATAAAAATGAGCTTAGGGTGATCTCCATGATGTCTCGGGCATCAAGGATACGGTTCCAAAATTCTAGACTTGAAATTTGACCTCTTGAACACTCATGTATTAAGGTTGGGGAGTCGAACATGCAACTCCAATACTCCTGAACGTTAAAAACAAATAAAAAAATATGAAATCAAAGGAAATAGTTTCCGAGCTAAAACCCATATTCCATAAGCCTATTGTGTTCATAAAATGTTTCGAGTGAAGAATTTTGAGAAAACTCAGAGAACTATTTTTTGATCTTTTTGTTATCCATCCTAAACTTAACCTCGTTAATTTATACAAACATATAAAGGAAAGATCTAGGTTTCTTACCCTAGATGCTAGGTTTCTTACCCTAGCCCCACATCTGCATGTTTGTTTTTTATTAAATGGGATGTATTTGAGAGGCGTCCCTCTTCTCTTTTCAATGGTGAATCCTTTAGGATTCTTTTTGTCTTCGTTGGAAACAAGGAACAACAAGTGTAAAAGCTCCAATGACCCTCGTTGATACTTCAAACTGATCGTCTCACACCTTACCGACAACTTTGACATTCATGTTTACAGATGATACAACCTCCATGAATGTTTCGACCATAACGGTTAGGGTTCCAAAATTCTAGCTTTGAAATTTGACCTCTTGAACACTCATGTATTAAGGTTGGAGATTCGAACCTGCAACTCCAATACTCCCAAACATTAGAAACAAATAAAAAAATCCAAAATAAAAATCAATAGATTCACAGCTAAAACCCATATTCCATAAACCTACTGTGTTCATAAAAAATTCCAAGTGAGGAATTTGGAGAAAACTCGGAGAACTGTTTTGTGATATTTGGAGAAAACTGGATACAAATGGTATACTATATTCATTGCCTCGAACATGAGGTGGAAAACTTAGCATGGCTCGAGTAAATTTGGCATAGACCCCCTTGCCCTCGAGTCGAGTTCCGTGCAGGATCTTCACTAAAACAATGCCAAGGATTAATCAAACCCTTCGTTTAAGCCACAAATGACTTCGAGTTTCGTGAGTTGGAGAGTCTCGATGTATTTCCACAGTTGTTGGCAAATGTCGAAATGTGAATTTTCAATGAAGGTTGACTCCTTCCATGTGTCGAACACATGCCCACTAATTTCATCTTTTCGGGACTTGAGCGAACAACCACAGTCATTCCTCTTCCCTTACAATTCCCCGAATTCTGAAATTTCCACCTTTCGACATTTATCTCTTCATGATTTCGGGAGTTGAGTTGACCATGCAACTCTACCTCTTGAGTCCCAAAACCCCAAAACCCGATTGGGGCCCAATGACTATTGTCCCTCAACCTTTTAGAAAATTTTCCTTTCACTCTTCGGGATTTCACGTACAGGGAGTGTGAAACTCTTGAATTAAAAAATCACTTGTCATGCCAATCCTTGATTTCCGAAATAGATCTAGCAGCTTTGATCTTTTCAGGATTCCATGAACCAGGAGTTTGAAACTCTCGACTTGTATCCACTTGTATCCTCTACTTCTCGAATCCCGAAATGCCAAAATGCCTCAACGATGATTAGCTCCAGAACAAATCTCGGTCCATGTGGCGACTTACTCCATGACCATATCCCTACTCCAAAGACACATCGCATTTCGTGAATTTAGGGTTTTCAATGCAAAGTGCCCCAGCTCCTTGTCATTGAAATTTTTGAAATGCCAAACTCCGAAATGTAAAAATGCCAAAATTCCACTTCAAAGGGGAAGCAACGCCCCTATTGCTTCTCATCCAATGGTCTCTACCCCTCTTGAGATTTTGAATGCTAAAGGACACTCATCCTTAACCTTCTCACAGATCTGTGCGATCCAAGGGCCCACGGGATTTTGGCGCTTCTTCCACGAAGAAATTTCATCGTTCGTTCACTCTTCTTCAAAGATCTCTGGCCAAAATGACTTGGCGTCCTTCCACCTGAACTTGAATTCTGCGAGATGATTTCGATCTCTACCTCCCTTTGAACACTTCAAAGGTGTTATCCCTCCTGATCTCTCACTTGCAACCTCAAGCTTCCAAAAGGATCTCTGCTCGCACTCCTTGCGGCAAACATTCAAATAACCTCTGGTTCTTTGAGTCTTCGACCCTGTCCACTCTTTGCAACAGTAGTCCTTCAACCTTCCCCTTAGTTGATAAGTTCTAAGGTTTCAACCAGCCTGCGCACACCTTGCATGACTCTATGCCTCACCTGCACTTCTACTAGTTATGAGAACATCGATATCTCTCCTGAACTTTCTGAGATAAAACTCAGATCCTCATCAACGCACACCTTGCGGACGTTCACTGCACTCTTTGCAGGAATTCTCAGGAAGATAAACAATTGAAACTCATTCTTATCCTCTCTCAGACTTCATACACTCAACATGAAATCATACACCTAACAAAACATTGAAACAAATGCATAACAGAGAGAATAAAGCAACTGTAAACATACCATTTAACAAATGTAAATAGTAAGCATCATAACACCATGAAGATTGAGTCAAAGTTCATATATTAACTCAAGTACTCCTGTACATGGGTTCTTCTCTACAACTCTCTGCTACAGCTCTACAGCTTATCAAATCTGAATGATCATAAAGTTACAATGATACAAGGGTGAGGGTGTATATATCTATTTTCCCTCTTACGCTTCTAAACTGTCTAATCTATTAAATCAGATCTACCTACTTTCATTAAACAGACTTAAATGCCTATTACATCCGGCAGATGAGAATAATTTCTCTAGATCTGTTCATATCTCCAAGACATAAATGTAAGTACGCCTCTCCTAGCTATTACATTAATGCTTCAGATTTCAAAATTCAAAATGTTTTCATAAAAACGTGTCCTTTTTGCACCCGCGCATTCACTTGTTCCTTTGACTAGGCACGTGCTTTGGCTTTCTATGATGCTCCTCCATCAGAATTGAAATGCCAACATCAGACCATTGATCCCTTCAAATCCATAAAAAAGTGGAAACATATCAGTGGCGATGAGTGTGAGGTACTGAGGCGTGATAGTGTTTTCTAATTACTCAACGTGGAAATTAAATAGTCATCAAGTAATTTCTTGATATGATTATGTAAATGTGAAAAAGTAAACATGTTAAATAATGCATTCAAAAATGCAAGGAATTTATGAATTTTAAATTTTTTTCAAACATCAGATTAAAGTAGAGATTTCAGTCATCATCTAGAACAAATAAAATAAATATTTAAGATAAAATCTTAAGCCAACATAAAAAAACAATTTTTTTTTTAAATAAATATAAATAAATATATAAATTTATCTAACAAGTAGAATACTTTTGAAACATTAAATGTATCAGAGGCATCTATATTTAAAATAACTAAATTCTTCAACAATTATAACTAACTAAAAAAACACTCACATTCAGATTCAACATAACATCTATGCATTTACCATTGCTTTGAGCTTCATTCCCATTGCATAGTACTGCGAAGCTGTCATATATTATAACATCAACCATAAATAATTCGACAAAGAGTGCGAACTAAATCATCGTTTTGAAAAAGTAATCTTCAAATTAACTTGAAAGATTGGGTTATTATTATGTAATATATGACATGAAATACAATGTTGTTTGCATTTGGTGTGTCTTAACACTATTAACACAATTATTTGGAAATTTTGAAAACATAGCTAAGAGAGGTGTAATATGATATTTCAAGTAATTAATTCTCTGCTCACTTTTTAAACACAAACATACATATATATTTACCATGATTAAATATATTTTATTCTAACTTTTTTTTATAAATATAAAAAGTTATATATAATATATATTAATATATAACATAACATATGTTATATATTAATATATATATTTATCATGATTAAATATATATAATTTTAATTTTTTTTTATAAATATGGAAAGACATTCGAACATAAATATATATATATTTATTATAATTAAATATATTTTATTCTAACTTTTCTTTTGATAAGTGTGGAAAGTTTTAAGTTTTAGATCATTTATCAGAAGCTCTTTGCTCAACATTGGGTCGGAAATTTAGAAGAACCATTCTAAAAGGTACCTTGGGGTTTTGAATGCATTGAATACATTTATGTATTTAAAAACTTAATTTAAGCAATTTATTTATGTATTTAAAAATTTAATTTAAGCAATTTATCGACTGTTTAAAATAAAATTTAAGATTATAATTTATTTTAAAAATAAAAGTTTATAAAAAAATTATTAGATTTTTCTAATACTGAAATATATAATTAAAAAAAAAAAAAACTCGCATTAACTCGCTCAAACTGTACAATGAATACAAGTTTGATTGTAAATGTGCACCATATTTGAATAAACGCGGTGTACATAAATAAAATATTCTTCTATTCTGTTCAGTAGAAGAAGTTCATGTGGTAACCTTAGTCACACAGGGACTGCGCACCAATTGTCTCGCACTAAGCGCATGGGAAACAAAATATCAGACAGGGAATTGAAATCAGAATAGGTCCAATTGGATTGGATCAGATCGGATCAGCTCTTCACGGGACTCGACCGCCCGTCCTTGAGGATTCAGAATCTGGTCACGTTCAGCCAAGAGTTCCAATTGGAAATAAAGGCATGGAAGAGCGGGCTGAGTAGATACAGAATATAATCTGACATGAAATGTAAGCAGATAAGGTGAAGCGAAATCAGTCACATCGAATAGAACTTCGTCGTCGCAGCTGCCGTTAAAGAAACATAGCCATCTGGGATTGGGTTTGGAGTCGGTTTAACATCTGTTCTTACCCTGTGCATGCACAAATCAGATCGTAACAAATTCCCATTGTCGGCTTGGTTGGGAATCAACTCCTTTTTGTCCTCTGTGCATCTTTTGTCTCTTATAACTCACAACTCAAAAAGGCATCCAAGGCTCGTACTAACGTGCTTCTTTTCCAGAGTGCTGGGGCTGTCGGGTTTTCTTCCAGCTTTTCTGTCCACTTAGAACTGTTTGCTCCGTGATGAGATTATGAATACGGGGGATTGGGGATGAGCATTCTAGTCTTCTGAAGATTTATTGGTCTACTTTCTTTTGGATTTAAACTTGTCAAGTGAAACATTAAATTGGTGAATGTTAGTTGTTGTCCAGTTGAAATTAAAATTGGTGAATGCCAGTTGTTGTCTAGCTGAAACTAAAATATCTGATATATTAATAACAAAAGTGTAATTTAAAATTAAAATTGTCATTTAATCATATTAAAAAATAAAATTCTTTATAATTAGTTAACTACAACTCAATCCAAAAAATATATAAATTTAAACAATACTATATTTTTTTTAATATAAAAGTTTCACTTCACAACATATCTACTCAACTATTTTCAAAATCCAAAATATAGTTAATTATAATTAATTTTCAAACTTTTACTTTCTCATCAAATTATTGAAACAAGACTGTACTTTTCCTAATATAAAATTTTCATTTCACAACATATTTGTAACCTACATAAATAACCTCTACCCAACCATTTAGTTAATTTTAATTAAAATATAAACTTTATTTTTCTCAATAA
>JASDQU010739394.1:58985-76063 GCA_032191745.1 Picea mariana | reverse complement strand
ATCCCTCTTGGATGCATACCATACACAATTTCGAATGGAATCTTCCATGTGCTCCTGTTCACTGAATTGTTGAATGCAAATTATGCCTGTGCCAAAATTTGATCCCATTGTCTTCCTTGCTCAGTGACTAAAATCCTCAGTAGGTTTCCCAGACTTCTATTTACTACTTTAGTTTGTCCATCTGTATGAGGGTGATATGTTGAACTAAAGGATAATTTCATCCCCAGTCTTTTCCATAGATTCCTCCAAAAATGTCCCACAAATTTTGTGTCCATGTCTAAAACTATGCTCCTTGGCAATCCATGTAGTCTCACTACTTCTCTGAAAAACAAATTGGCAATGTGTGTGGCATTGCTTGTCTTCTAGCATGGTATGAAATGCGCCATTTTCGAGAATCTGTCCACCACAACAAATATGGAATCGCTTCCTCTCTGAGTTCTAGACAATCCCAAAACAAAATCCATGTTGATTACATCCCATGGCCTCTCTCGAATTGACAATGGATGACACAAACCAGTATTTTTCTATCTTCCCTTTGCATACTGACAAACTCTGCATTTGTTCACGAACTTCTTCACTTATTCTCTCATGCTCGGCCAATAATACGAATTTCTCAATTGTGCAAACGTCTTGCCGTGACCAAAGTGTCCAGCTAAACCTCCACTATGTTTTTCTTTCAATAGGTTGTCTCTCATTGAGCACTTTGGAATACATAATTGGCTCCCCTTGAATAGTAATCCATCTTGAATTAAATATTTATTCCATGGGCTTCTGTCTCACAATAAAGGATTTTTGCATGCCTCATACGTTCCCTTGAAATCTACATCTTCTGTATACATCTCCTTGAGGTGTTCGAACCCCAATGTCTCCACTTGGAATTCTAGTACAATCAAATTTMTTCTTCTCAAAGCATATGCAAATTTGTTAGTAGTTCCAGCAATGTGTTTAATAACAAAAGTAAAATTCTGCATGAATTCTACCCATTTTGCATGTTTTTGATTCAACTTTTCTTGCCTAGTAATAAATTGCAAAGCATGATTATCACTATACAAGACAAATTCTTTAGGAATTAAATAATGTCTCCATTTTTTTAAAGCTTGAATCACTGCATAAAATTCCTTGTCATACGTGGAATTATTTTTCTTGGTGTCATTCAGTTTCTCACTGAAACAAGCAACTGGATTATTTTCCTGGCTCAAGACTGCTCCAATAGCTAATCCACTTGCATCACATATCACCTAAAATGTTTTTCCAAAATCTGGTAAGACCAAAATTGGTTTCTCTGTGATCTTCTCTTTCAACACTTTGAAACCTTTTTCATCTTCCTCTATCCAACTAAAGGACTTGTGTTTCTTGTTCATAGTATCCAACATGGGTGAACATATGCCACTGAAATTTCTGATAAATTTCCTATAAAAACTCGCTAACCCATGAAAACTTCATACTTAAAACAGGTTGCTTGGTGATGGCCATTCTCTAATTGATCTCACTTCTTTGGGTCCATCTTCAATTCATTTGAAGAGATTACGAATCCAAAATATATGATCTCCTTCTTCATAAATAAACATTTCTTCATATTTACCAGCAATTGCTCTCGCTGTAACCTTTCCATCATTGCAATTAAATGTCTTAAGTGTTCTCCATTTGTTTTGCTCATGAAGATTAGTATATCATCTAGATATACTATTACAAATTTGCCAATGAAATCTTTTAACACTTCATTCAATAGTCTCATGAATGTGCTTGGTGCATTTGTCAACCCAAACGGCATGACCATCCATTCAAATAATCCTTCATTCGTCTTGAATGTTGTTTTCCATTCATCTCCTTCTCTCACTCTTATTTGATGGTATCCACTCTTCAATTCTATGATGGAAAAATAGATTACGCCACTCAGGTAGTCCATCAAATCATCCATCCTTGGTAAAGGAAATATGTACCTAATGGTTATCTTGTTGATGGCTCGGGAATCTGTGCACATTCTCCATCTTCCATCTTTTTTTGGGATTAATATAGTCGGTACTACACATGGGCTTAGGATTTCCCTGACTAACCCTTTATCCAACAACTCCTGGACTTGATTCTTGACTTCCTCATTCTCTCTAGGTGTCAACCTATAAGCTTCTTTGTTCAGAAAACTAGCTCCTGGAATAAGGTCAATGTGATGGCTTATGCTTGAATTGGTTCTTCTAGTTCCTTCTCTGGTTTGAGAAGAACTTTCCTCATCATGAGGTTTCCTTCTCCTTCTATGGCCTCTGCTTCCACATGCTTCTTTGCTTCGACAATGTGTGCTTCTCCACCTTCTCTTTTTTTGTCGGGACATTCCCAAGATTTTTTCCCTTCCTTTCCATAGGTATAACATTTAACTATGCCTCCTCTGGCTCTTCCTCTTCCTCTACCTCTGGGAAAAGAACTTTGTCCACCATGTTGTCCTTCTTTATAGATTCCTCCCTTCTCTTGGTGGCTATGTTTCTTATCAGCTTCTGGCTTTGACTTCTGAAACTTCTCCCTGTTGGTTCCTTTCCCTCAGCTAGAATTTCTGCCTCTGCTTCATTGACTTTGCCTCCTGGCTAATTTTTCCTCAGCTTTCAAGGCTGCTTGATAAGCATCCTCGACTGTACTGACAGAAATCATGCTGATCTCTTCTTGGATTTCATATCTCAGCCCATTGATATACCTGGATATCTTTTCACCTTCATTCTCCTTCTGTCCAGCCCTGATGTTCAGTCTGTAGAACTCTTCAGTGTACTCCTTCACTGATAAACCTCTCTGTTTCAGGTTCTGCAACCTTCTGTAAATATTGATCTCGTAATCCTTTGGGATAAATTTAGCTTTCAGCTTAGCTACCATCCTATCCTAGATTTTAATTTTCTACTTACCATTTCTTCTATGTTTGGCTTGCAGTTCATCCCACCATAATGTTGTGTGACCCTTCAATCTCGTCACTGCATGCTTCACCATTTTTTCCTCTTCGATATCTTCATAATCGAAATTCTTATCCATGGCGCGTATCCAATCTAGCAATTCTTCAACTTCCATATTACCTTCGTACATAGGTACTTCTATCCTTACTCTAGCCCCAATCTTTGAAATAGATTTTATCAAGAGGTCTTGTGCAGCATCCTCTACCACATTTTCACTAGCTTCAGCCTCTTTTTCACTCTCATCTTCACTGACATTGCCAGTATCTGGTGCCCTTCTCTGTGTTGTTTCCATGGAATCCAACATCATTCTGAGTCGCCTGATTTCTTCTTCCATCTCTGCATTTTCTATGCACCTTCTTGGCGGCATGAATTCACTGTGTCACCTCCCAATAGAGTGAAATTCCCATGAAGGATACCAACATTCCTCTCTTCTTCTTTTGTCTGATGTTTTGCAAATAAACTTAAAAGATTTTTCTTTGGCTCTGATACCACCTAATGAAAACCCCCTTCCCGAGTGGGATCTGCGACCTCCTGGTCACTGGATCATCCTCTAAATCCGAGATGGAACAGCTCTTTTGGGTCCTCAATAGAACCCTGTAAATCAGATCCATAGGTCCTCTTGTTTAGAACTCGCATGTGAAGACTCCAGCATCAAGCGCGAGCTCCCCCTTCATGTGATCGTTCTTATGACCATGGCCTTACCCATAAGGCGTGTTTTGCATCTCACGATTCGGGATTTCTCGAGGGATAAATCCTTGTCTCTTCAACCACTGAATTCCAAAAAGAGATTAACGACGATTAGCCTATGCTTAAATCTTAGTCCATATGACCGTTCGCTGTGACCTCATGCTAAACCAAAAAGCACTTTTCGTAGATCGGGACTTCTGTAGTCAAGCGTCTCGTTCCTTTGCAACTTGAATCCCTAAATCTCAATTGGGGGCTTAAGGTTCTCAGCTCCTACCTCACGTGACCACACCCTGTGACCACGCGTCTACACCAAAAGGGCTATCAGAGTTTGTAGTTTGGAAAACTTGCGAACATGCTCTCCTACCTCTCAACTTCCAAAGTTTTAAACTCCGAAAGGACCCCACGTTCTTTTAATGCCTCCCTTAGTGGATCACCATATGACCCAGTCCTGTGACCTAGGGTCAAACCTTGAGCATGTCAGGGTTTCACAACTTGCAAGACCAAAGGTCCTGCACCTTCAGTTCCCTGAACGCTGAAACACTAAAATCCTTTCACACTAGTTCGACAGTCTCCGCTGCCCCTTGGCCAATAGTCAAGATCCTCCATCTTATTCTTCCTGAGGGATAGTCTGGATGATTTTGTGGATTTCCTTCTCGTGAATCCTCTGCTCTTCTCCTCATGAGTCCCCCAGTCGATCAGATCTTTTCACCACCTGTCCTCTCCACGATGGACATTCTTGATTCTTTCAGTGATTCTCCCAAACACCGACTACTCACCACGTGTCCCAACTCTCGATCTCTTCCCTACTTGATGGGTGTCTCCATGAAATCTGATGGTCGTTGAGATTTTGCAACACGTGAGTCCAAAAGAACTTCACCCTTGTTCCTCTAGACACTCAATTTTTAAATCCTTCTTTGGTCACAAGGCGCTAAGGTTCGCGTTGCTTCCACAGATCTAATGGCTATCGGAATATTGACACTTCCTCCTGAAGTATTTGCACCATCCATTCAAATCCTCGCCATTCTTCTAGATCCGATGGCTATCATCTCTCTACATTCAGATCTGATGTTTACTGTGGTCTCCCCCCTAAGCTTCTGTGAATTTTCTTCCCAGACTTAGAAAATCTTATAAGTTTCAAGGACTAAATCTTCATCCCTTCTTTAGTTGGATCTCTATGAACGAAAACACACTCCCTCCTGAGCTACTTCTCCGTAAAGATTCAAACTCCTATGCACACCTTGCATTTGAGGATTTCGAATAACTCAGATTTGAAGGGATTTTCTTGAAAATAAAATACCTCACGCCCTCCTGGCGTTCTTCTTTGTTGTTTCTTTGAACTTAGTCGGCTCTAAGTTCTTTGCACTCCTTGCACCTGGTCTCCTCTAAACCTCCCTCTATGAATCATTCTGAGATCTAGTTAATGCAGACCTTGCGTTAGGGAATGCACACCTTGCATACATGGTTCAGTAGAAAAACAACTGAAACTTATCCAGTTTTGTTATAGAATCATACAGTCATTCTCTCCACTCTCAATAGGAAATGAAAATGAAAATATGAACATTACAGAGAATACAACACACTTTTCTTTAAATAGTAAATGAACACAGATATATGAGAATCTCCTGTCTCTTCTATTTATTACTGAAAAATGAAAAATTACATGGCGTTCCTACTATTTTGTTCTACTTTTTTCTACTCTCCTTTATCCATCCTGATCTACTCTTACAATGAAAATGAAACTTTTTAAGGAACGACTTGTTGAGCTCTCTCATCCTGTTCCTGAAATCTATCAATTCAGACTTAAAACTATTACCTACTCAGTCCTATTACAATAACTGCTAATTATTATCAGACAGAGTCAACACTCCATGCCTACGATTTCTTACAGTCCTTAGAGACTTTAGAAAGAAGTTACGATTTTAAAATTTGCTCAACAAAATATCTCAACAACCCAAATAAATTCTTAGTTAATGCTCGATTTGAATTTCTGGCTTTCTTGAAATGTCATTCTTCTCTCCTCCACGTGTGTGTCGATGACTATGAAGGCGATTCTCCTGCATCAACGGATCACAAAGAAGATGAAATTCCTGATATGTGAAATGACCTTACTGCATTTCTTAGCAGAGATTAAAGAAATAGCAGTAAGCGGTGCCACCTCTAGGATCTTGTACAATTGTCTACCCAAAGTAATAATAACACTGCGAGGTCTAGAATCATACAGAGCATGACGCTTCCACAAGTATGGATGTCCTAAAAGAACATCACAAAATTCAAGGGGAGAAATATCACATAGTACCTCATCTTTGAAATGCTTGATGTCGTAGGACAGACGACATTGTTGCCTGACACAAAGATCTATTCCTTGAAGAAGCCAGTCGATGGTGTAGGGTTGCAGGTGCAATGGCATTGGCAGGTTTAGCTGCTTGACGACCTCTGCTGAAATCAAGTTCTTCTGACTATCGATGTCGACAATGAAGTGAATCAGATCCCCCTTAACCCACATCTGCGAGTGAAAGAGGCGTTCCCCTTCCTCTAGTTCTTCTGGTTCGCTTGGTCGGACCTTGGTGGTAGCGACCATAGCACTGGGTTCAACATCGATAATGCGCTTCCCTCCTTCAGGATTTGACTCGAAACTAGAATCTGCCTCTAACTCAGAATCCTTCAGCTCATCCACGAGGGACTTCTTGGAGCGGAATTCATTGATGTTGTGCCAAGGAATTTTATGGTACTCACACCATTTTCCCATGTCCTTCTTTGTCTTCTTGTTGCCCTTATTTTGTTGCAGCTTGGATGGATTGTCTTGAGGGAGGACATCGTGACTTGATCCCCTAGTGTGTGGGTTGGGGTTTCCTTTTCCATGCTTCGGCTGTGAGGGGTTTTCATATCCAAACTCTCATCGTTTCTTCTTAAATTTATGCTCAATCTTGACAGCATATCTATAATCTGTGCCCAATGAGGTGATGTCCAGGAAATCCATTTTTGTTTGAATGTATCTATGCAAACAACCATGGTATTTGAGTACCATATGATGCTCAGAATATTTGATACCCAATTTGGTGTTGAGGGTATGGATAATATTGGTGAAGTCTAGATTGTCTAGTCCCTTTCTTGATGTAGGCTGGTCCATATGGTGTATTGGTCCTCGTAGCTTTCAACAGGGCAGTATTTTTCTTTAATGGCATCCCAGAAGGAATCCCATGTAGGGACCACCACAAAAATTTCATGTTCATCCACGTCCCTTTGCTCCGAGTAGGTATCCCACCAGTCTTTAACATGGGGAACGACCTTGACGAGTGAAAAAGTGATCTTTTCCCGATCGAAAAAATTGTGGACCGAAAAATATCCTTCGAGCAGATTTAACCATTTATCTACAGCATCCACATCTATCAGTCCTTAAAATAATGGAATATAAAAATTTACCTATACCTTGAAGGGGCTTTTATGGTTGTCTGATGAAGATGCTTCTCTTGTGGGCAACTGTCGAAGGATATTCATGAATTTGTCCATCATTTCATTCCTTTGTCACACGAGGGCTTCCTCGAGCAACATTTTAATAGGATCTCCTGATTCATCATATTTCTTTTCATATCCCATGGGTTGTTTTCAAGCTCAGCATGGCCGATATGGTAATGGATTGATTGGTTCAAGTCCCAACTTCTTGTACCCATACCTTGTCAGGGACATACATGAAGAAAAATAAATGAAGAGAAGACCTCTTTGATACCACTGATCTGGATTTAGGAGTAGAACAATTTAATTATAGATTGAATACCATAAACATGGATATAGGAAGAATAACACAAATATTCAGTGAACAATATCCTCTATCAAATAATGGAATAGGCTAAAACTGTAAAACTGTAGAACTGAAACTTGCTCGAATGGTGGTAGCTATCTCTGAGAAGAGATGTGGCTGCTACGAGAATCTTTCTAAGAAAAATGAATTACAATTAGGCGCCATAGGCCCTTTTCATATTACTCATGAATTCCAAAACCCTAGACGTCCAAAAACCTAACGCTAGATGGTGAAACGCCAAAAGTCATGTGGGCCCTATGGGTAAGTTGGTATAATTTGGTACCTCAACTTCCTAGGGTCATAACTTTTGCATGCGACCTCCATTTTAGGCACGTGATAGCCCGTTGGAATGTTCTTTCAGAGAACTACACATTTCATCATTAGAATCTGACCCTGTCTACAATCTGACTATGGCAAGCCAAAAAAACAATGTTTAGGGCCTCAAAACAGCCCTGAAAGTACAACAAGATGTGTTGACATGAAAACATACAAAATAGGCTAGTTGGATTAAGCGAGAGGCCACCCGTATCCACCTGGAGAATGTGTGAGGCTTCATACAGCCCCAGAAGTGTACAAATCACAATTATAAAGTAGTACAAAAAGACATGCTGAACAAAAACGAACACGAGGAGCCAGTTGGAATAGGTGGGTGGCCACCAATATCCATATGGATCACTACCAAATCATCTGACTTCACAAGAGGATCCAATGCATGGAAKCATGGGAAGACATAATGAAGTATAGAAGCATCAACAAGTCATAGARAAATAACACTTCATAGGCTCATGCAACTTCCTGAAAGTTTTCCTTGACGAAAAAATTTGAGGAAACATCAATCGTTGGGTGGTGATAAGATCTGTAGATGGGGCATAGACTCCATGGAAATTGATGGATGTTGTCGAGGATGGTAAAAAATTGGAGTGGGGGAGGATGTAATGTCTCCCATGACACCCATAGACTATTCATGCTCCTTATGAAGATTCAACAATCGAACGGATGAAGAGCATGAGGAGAAAGTGATCAGTTGGGAGAACAAATATGTTTGGGTGTGAGTAGGATCACCTTGGGCACACGATGGTGATATGTGACACCAAAGGGGCACACACCTTAATTTTTTTAGAATGATTGATGAAGAGTTGGGTTGAGTTTGATTAAGGCAGGGGAAACTTGGGAGCATGCCCAAGTAGTGGACCCATCTGCCCTCGACAACATGGGCACGACAGAGAAGTTGGATGACCCCATAGACACACTCATGATGAGTCACAATGATTGGCATGAGAGAACACATAAGGCAAGGGGCGCACGCCCAAGGATGTGGCACGTCGATCCAAGAGACATGATGGTTGATGGGTGCGTGGGCTTGGATTGGTGCACTGAGTCTAGAGAGGGGCAGAACGAGTTGGTTGAGTGTGACGATTCATGAAGGGGAACAACACACCCAAGAGACATGATGTTTCACACAAGTGACCCTTGGAGTTCCTATAACAACAAGGGTGCACAACCAAAGGAAAACATAGAAGCAGTTGGGTGTGTTTTTAATGTTTGGTAGTGACTAGATAAATAGAAGGTGTGGAGAAGAAAAGCGTGACTTGAGTATGTGCTCAAACTCCCTATGGCCATAAAAAAAAATTGTGGGTTGTGAGATGATGCGGAATATTTGTGGGCTATCATATGGTTAGAATAATATCTAGTTGAGATTATATTTTCTATAGTTTTATATTATGATAATCACTATGGTGAAATATCATAGCTAATAGAAATACTGACGAAGCAAAGTTTCTTTTGAAAATAAAATAGAAATCTTGGAAGGCTACAATCTATCTCTATGTGGCAATATTTATCTGGATTGCAGATTCCGTTCTCTAGAAACAGTTCTCTATTCAGATTTATCGTGTGTTGTATTATGTGGAGGTGACTTACATGAACCAACACCTCTGTATCTATGGTATTCACTCTTCAGGTTATACCTATAGACATTGGATAGAAGTGATGGTGGATCGAACTGAGTAGAATGTGAACTGGGATTGATCCTTTCAATTTATTCATAAGTGGTTCCATTCAATAATGACCTATTATATTCCTATTCATTATACAACGGTGATGGATATTCTCTCACATGTAAAAACAATTCATCCTAACATGAATTGGAAAAAATAGTTTATCCTATCAGGAATCCTTTGTTAGTGGTGAGTTATGTCTAATGATATATGTTGTTGAATCAGTGGTGGGACTGGCATTTGTTTGCATCAGTGGTGGGGTTGGTTGTTCGTAGAAACCATAACATCCAACCCATTAGGTATCATACGTGCGATATACATCTATAGAAATCTGTAATGGTACTGGCATCCATTTGATAGCTCCTAAGAAGCACTAATATTATGTTTCTAACAAGACTATCATTGAACTTAAGTTAAAGATCACACATAAACCAATGAATCTCATAGCATTAGGAAATGGGGAAAAGAGAGTGATCCAAGGGTCTATAATTAAGGTAATTCATTTATCATAAGAAAACCAACATCATCATTAATCAATTAATCCAATCATCATTAAATTAATTAGAAACTTTATTATTAAATTAAAATTAGAAACATTATCTAGGATACCTTTATAGTTAGCATATCTCAATTTTTTTCTTATCAATCTAGATCTATGGTAATCAAGGATAGGAATATTAATGGTTACTAGATGATGTATCTCAATGCAAGATAGAAATTGTTTACAAGAAGTCTGTTCAGTTGATCCAATGTCTAGTCATTAAAGGAGAGTGTGATGTTTCCTATTTCACTCTTGATACTTAGAATCACCTCAAAGAAGGAGTAGCATCCCTACCATGTTAGGAGTAGAGCATGTAAACTAGAATTTATGTGGTTAAATAGAAATTTGATGAATCTGATTCAATGACACTCATGATAAATTGATAGAAATATTGTGATTCAATAATGGTAATGATTATTTGATAAAGATACATAATTAATATTGAGGATCTTGGTGATATTAATGGGATACCATGGGCTTGATGATAGAGTAATAATCAAATAATAATTTCTTGGGAGTTATTATCATTTAAAGTGATAACATGGGTTTGATCAATGATGATGATTGAAGAAAATGATGCATGAAGTGGGAATCTAGAAATAAATAAGTTTTTTATACTTGGTTGTGTAATATAGAATTGGCTTTGAGGTCGTAGCCCTATTGAGAGCCCATAGAGGAATTATAACTCCTTGTGGTGCATCTTGGTACTATGCAAGATTTTTGGTTGTCTATGATGGTAGTTGTTATTATTGTTTATGGATGACTGACTCTTTACTAATGATTGATATCCATTGCTGACAAGTATCATCCTCCATGGATAATGGTGGAGTTTTTCCTAGATGGCTAGTTATCGATGGGTCATACCTTGGTAAGAAGTGATGTGCTCCTTTTCAATAATTATTATTGGGCTATATATTTTGTGCTAGCTACTCTTTATCTAGAATTTGAGTGTTTTATATTGTTAGTTTTACTACTATTTTTGAATGATCCCTTGTTTGATATGTACTTTACATATATGTGACATGATGGATATATCCTTGATAGATGATGATCAGTAATCCTTATTTGATATGATTTTTGTATGATAAAGATGACATTGATGTGTTGATGCTTTAGTATGACTAATAGGAGATGGTGTTTTGGACTTACCATCCCTTTGCACTTTCTTCTACTAATGATTGTGTAGGATGGACCTAGACACCTATGTGATTGTATAGATTGTGATGAGTACTAATATTTCCTATTAATAGCATTAAATATCCTTAATAATTGCTATGAAGCATTGGTAATTATTGGATGATGGTTAGCATGATTAGTCCTTGATAATGTGGTTGACACTATATACACATGTTGTTTAACATGCCTATCGTTGTATTCATCCTCTAGATATTAATGATGATATTGCATGAAAAAACATTGGTATTCTTAATGATGGCTATGTAGCAATGACAATCTTTGATGATGTTTAAATATGATCTTTCCTTATTATGAGATAATTAATGAGGTGTACATTATTTTTATACCCTTCCATTAATATGGTTCACATTATGATTTATGATATATGCATGTCTGGTTATGATGTATACATGTACAAGATGCATTGTCATTAATACATTTACATTATGGTGAGATTTATCATGATGATCAAGTTGTATATGCATTGGTGTCTTAGATGGACTAACTTGTTATACGTTGAGAGCTATGTGGACAATGGGTAAATGCACTCAAGGGAAGGGCTCATGTATCAATGAGTATGAATATCTGATCCTAGTTCCTATTAATCTTTGGAAATGGGAAAAGGCTTGTGAAAATGACCTCGAAAGTTAACTTGGATAAAAAGGTAGAAGGAAAAATGGTTGTAACTCACTTTTACCCTATTATTAACACTTGTAAATTCACCCTCAAGACTAAATCCTCCCTTGCATGACAAAGGGGAAGGCCAAGAGACATATATTGGGAAGATGTTACATTAAGATAGATTATAAGAGAAGGGGATTTTCCATTGTTGGGGACAGCTCATTGGAAATTGATTATGGGGAACTTAGTATTGTTGATTCACTTGTATTATGATATTGATGAGTTGGACAAAAATATGTCTATGCAACCATGTCTATGTGGATTAAGGGGATATGAGTGTACCTAAAACATGAGGTACAAAGGCTCACTATGTCTGTCTCCTTATACTATTTTCCTTTGGGCACAAATTGTAGGATGCCACTATTAATGTGGTTGCAATCACCAACTGAAGGTGGTAGAAAGATCATTTATCGAAAGGGGGAACCACTATAGTTTTGGTTGTGGTTACAAAATAAAGGTGGTAGTAAGACCCCTACATGCCATAATTCCATGGAATTTGGAGGTGCTATAAGTCCAGTTCCTCTCCACGACACTTAGGATGAATTATTGTAATCTAGTTTGATTTATTCTTGAGCAATTTGGCTTGGATTCTTGAGAGTACCGTGAACTTGTGACTTCCCTAACTCATTGAGATTTATCCCTACTTGGGAGGAAACATATTTGAATTTTTTTACATTGGTTGGCTAGAAAATTAACCCTTAGTGTGATTTCCCCCCTATTTATTGAAAACTAGTTTGTGGGATCTCGTAGAAGACCAATTCATGGGATCATGTTGGATACTTCTTATGGGAGATGGAGCACAATTGATTCATCCTTGGACTTCTATGATCTAAAGGGTACAATTATTTTGTATTTGAGTATTTAATTATGCATTGCTGGTCATTTGGATTTATGGTATAGATGCATCTTCTCTATGGCCTCTTAGCAGGCCTTTATCTGGTGTAGTTGTTGGTTTATATGCATGTGTTCTTTAATGATTATATATTTTGCTTGCCTTGAGGTATATGGTTTTAAAGAGAAAAAATAAAAGATTATTTTGTTAAGGTAACAACCATGATGGGTTGTTACACAACTCTAGTAATGAGTACAATATGTTTTCTAAAACCTACCCAAGAATTCAAGAGGATCAATCTCTTTCAAAGAAACATTTGAAACCTTTCAGTGAATCAAATAAAAACCCATTTATGCCAGTAAATAGTAGGAACATAAATTTGTAGACTACGAGGTTTCACCAATTAGATAAAGTTCAAGAATGATCATCAAAAGAAAATATTAACAAGGTTGAAGCCCTTGAAAATATATAAGACACAAAGAAGGAAAGTGAGAAGGTAGAGAAGTAAATATAACAAGAAGAACTTGAATATGGAACAGAACCCTCCGATACTCAAGAGGTTCAAGAGTTTTTTCTAGAAGTAGTAGAAAAGGATTTAAAGATGTAAAAAACATAGAAAGTACTTAAAGATAGAGAAAAACCCCCCAATTCTCAAGAGGATCAAGAAGTTGTCTCAAAAATCCAAGCAGTAGAACCCCAAAAATCAATAAKCTCTCCCCTAACTCTTAATTCCTCCTACATAAAAGCACATTAAGAAATAAGGCATCACCCTCACTCACAAGAGGGAAAAAATCCAATCAAGAATGTCAAKAAATCAAAGCATAGAAAATGTAATAGGCAAAAGTCTATGTTTGTATTAAAATGTATTGTAGACATATGTATTATAAAATATATATATTGATTTATTGAATTTAGTGTCCCATGTTATAATGAGGTCCCTGYTTATGTAGTAGGAAAGGTGCCCTTTCACATGAAGAGTTGTGTMTCTTTGATAAGATACATYCTTACATMTTTTCATAATATAATTATATATTATTATGTTTGTTACATTGCCTCCCTCTTAAAGAATGCTTTGTTCTCAAAGCATAATGAAATTTTTTTTGTTTTGTTTTTTTACTCTTTTTTATTTATTTTTATTTTTTTTGTATTAAGYTAAGCATAAGGTTATTATTATTATTTTTGGTTTATAATCCTCACCCATCATTGTATGGTTCGAGTCGTACAGACACATTGTATCCTATAAAATGATTACRYGACTATACAAACGTGTTGTTTCCTCTGAAATGATTACGCGAACGCGAGCCAACAACCAATTCTCGGGCGTATTGATGAATTTTGAAGACCTGCAACTAAGTAGTCAATGGCGGTTTGAACAACTATATATTCTTATTTTATGATAAGGTTCTGTGGTCGAGCACCCATGTTAACAAAATGTTGGGTGTCCCTTTCCATTATGATGATATCGGCCTTTCCATTCTGATGATTTCCAGATGGATAAATTACGGCTGCATTTGCATCCTCTATGTGTCTGGTTTGTTTCTTGAGGAATTCTAGGTCATCGTATGTCTTAATAATTTCTTTTGTAGTCGGTCGATTCTTAGGAACAAGAGACAATGTATCCTCTACTATAATCACTTATTCCTCACAATGAATTCATTCCATTTCCTTTCTCATTATCAAATTGGACTACACACTTTCTGGGTGGTGCAATTATTTAAAAAAATCTTGATCATAATGAATCAGATGTGGGAATTGTAATTAGATCCGCCATGAATTTGTTTCAATTTGGGCAGAAAAATTATTTGGGTATTTCTTCATCTTTTTCGTTGCCATGAATATGTTGAATTGGAGATGGGGTTCTACTTTGACCATAATTTCGATATTTAATTGCACTTGCTTCTTTCAAGAAAGACTTGCATTCAATCTTGTAATCTTAGTTCTCCTTTACATCCCGACAATCTTCACCACTCTCAAGTTTTTATGAGGCCTCACGGACTTGGCCTTCAGCATTACGAAACCAGTGACTTCATGATTTTCCTCATTCAAACATTCTTCATTGCTGGTTTTTTTTATGTCAAGGTCTACTTCTATTGTAGGTGCCAAATCTGGTGTTTCAAAAACCCTTAGCGATTTTATAATTATTTCCCTCGTTTCCTGTAATAATTTTTGTTGAGTTTTGTGGAATTCCAATATTTCATGGAAATATGTGTCCATGACTTTAGGACCTAAGCTTAATGGATGGATTGTGCAGTGGTTGACGGCCAGAGGGTCAAATAGATATGATACCACTGTAATAGACAAAAGTCTATGTTTGTATTAAAATGTATTGTATATATATATATATATATATATATATATATATATATTGATAGATTGAATTTAGTGTCCCATGTTACAATGAGGGCCGTACTTATATAGTAGGAAAGGTGCCCTTTCACATGAAGAGTCGTGTCTCTTTGATAAGACACATCCTTACATCTTTTCATAATATAATTATATATTATTATGTTTGTTACATCGCTATGATACCATTGTAACAGACAAAGTCTATGTTTGTATTAAAATGTATTGTAGACTGATGTATTATAATATATATATATTGATAGATTGAATTTAGTGTCCCATGTTACAATGGGGGCCCTGCTTATATAGTAGGCAAGGTGCCCTTTCACATGAAGAGTCGTGTATCTTTGATAAGACACATCCTTACATCTTTTCATAATATAATTATATATTATTATGTCTGTTACAGAAAAACATAGCATGAGGTACCCAGACTTTACTTACTCCTTATTCAAAATTTGTGAAGTAAATGTATCAAGGAACCTTCCTCGGTAATGTATTTCCAAGTAGTCCTTTTGTTAAAACAATATGTACGACAATATACTTGTCAAATATACAAGAATAGAGCYTGGGAAAGGTAGATAGCTTAGCTTTTAAGTGAACAATTTGATTGTTTTAGACTGTTAGACCTATAGGTTGAAGAAAATATAATTTTATTTTGTATTAACATGCATTCCAATTTAACTATAATCCCCTTCATACAAATCTTAACCATTACTATTATTAAATAAACAAGATTAAGTTTACCATGGAACACATTCATTATTATGATGGAAAAATAATTCAGTGTGATAAGTATATCTTTACTTGGGTTTCTCTAAAGATATTTAGAGGAAACATGTTTAATCCACATTTCATAAACAACATTTCCCAAGAATTTCAATCTTACTCGAACATTAAAAGTGGTTCACCAAAATCTCATTATAATGTTTAAAGAATAGCAAAGTAATACAACATTATAAATGGACATTAAACATAGATACCATTTTGTGTGATTTCTATAATGTATGGATGAGTCCTTTCTCTATAGATTTTACATAGCATAAAAAATTAATTTAGTTTGGATGTTGGGGTAACATGATTTTTATACTCCCCAACTAGGTTCAATTTGTGCAAGTGACATGTTGGTCCATAGTGATAAGGCTAGAAGGGTAAACACCCACTAAATAGAGGTCTACTTTGTTGTGTCTCAGGATGTCTCCACCCTTGCTAAGTAATAAGTTTCCTAATATGTAGTAGCTTGCGAGGTATTGACACCAATTCATAAGTTTCTTGCTAGGAACTAGCTTGCGAGCTATTGGCACCGAGTCATAAGTTTCTTGCTACTTGCGAGCTATCAACACCAAGTCATAAATTGCTTGCTAGGCACTAGTAGATATAATTTTCTTGCTAAACACTAGCTTGCAAGCTATTGGAACCAACCGAAATTTGAACCTAGACCTCGCCAAGGTAATCTTTACCAAATATTGATTCCTCCATACCTAAAAAGAGAAAAAACATTCAATATTACTATATTTATCCTCATCAATTAATCTAAAAAATTAATAAATCCACATTGAAAAGTGTGGTTCTCTCCATTGCATGTTCACATCGTACACCCATGTTTTTCATTTATATGCTTCAATAATATATAAAACTAATGGACAATTTATTGAAATTTTTTTTCAAAACCAAGTCACAAGTTTCTTGTTAAGTACTATCTTATGATCTAGTCCACAAAATTCCACATATTTATCAATTAATTAATCTAAAATAAATCCACATTGAAAAGTGTAGTTCCCTTCTTTGCATGTTCACACTGTAAGAATAGACAATTTTTTTTCCATTAAGTAGAGATTGAGTAAATTCATGATTTTATATATATATATATATATATATATATATATATATATATATATTCATTCTTCAATGATATTTAAAATTAGTGGGCAATTCAATGTAGATTTATTTTTAAAGATTTTCAGGAGTAGATAATTTTTTTTCATTAAGTAGAGAATGAGTAAATTTATGATTTTAAAAATAATTTATATATATATATATAGTTTTTTTATTAAAATTTTTGAAGAGTACGTTAAAAATTTCAATTAGGTAGAGATTGAGT
>JASDQU010739394.1:41037-58778 GCA_032191745.1 Picea mariana | reverse complement strand
AATAATTTATATATGAAATTTTATTAATTCAAAATAATATTTAATGGGTTTTAATAATAATAAAAAAAAATATCATTTTTTAAATAATAATTATTATGTTAATTATAAAAATTATAAAATATTTATTTTTATAACTTTAAAAATATATTACTAGTCACAATCATTTTATAAAAGTGGTTGATATAAGTTTATGGGTGTCATTAATTTGAATGTGTGTAAAATGACACTTATCCGCGTATATCAACCACTTTTATAAAGTAGTTGTTGCTAGTTGATGGTTGACATGCCTTGAGAACGACCATTAATATATTAATACATTTAATTAATATAATAATTTAATATTACATTAATTTAATATAACTATTAATTTAATATATAATAAAAAATGTATAAATTAAAGTATTAATTGTTTAATAAATGTATTAAAATATTAATGTATAAATATAACATATTAATTGATTGATACATTGATAATTTAATGTAATAATGTATTTAGTAATACATTACATTAATGTAAATTTAATATATTAAAGTATTAATGTATAATAAATTAATGTATTATAAATGAATATTATACATTAATAAAATAATTTATAATATATTAAAGTGTAATATATTAATACATTAAAGTACTCATACATTGATACATTGATGTGTAATGTAACATTAATATAATATATAATAAACATTTATAAATATTAATAATGTATTAAAATATTAATGTATAAATGTAACATATTGATGATGATGATGATGATTAACGTCCACTAAGACCTAATTGGTCTATCGGACCTTAAGAGGGTAAGTGATTACTTGTGATTCTTTAGAATTTTATTTCTGTGCTCGAAAAGCATTAAGAGAAGCCTTCCAAGATCACCATAATTTTGTTGAGTTAAGAGGTTGGGAAGGTTGGTAGTGTGATCAATATTTTGAAAATGAGATCTAATATGGGTATAGGATTGACAATCTAAGAGAAAGTATTTTTCATCTTCAACCTTCTTAGTGTCACAAAGGTGACACACTCTTTCATCCCATGGTGTTTTGGGAATTGACCAACACCCAGTTTCACTATGGAGCTTGTGAGAATTTGTTCTTATCTTAGCAATGCCTTTTTTTTCTTTACACTTGGCAAAACATATAGATAATTTTGATCTTCTAGATTAGGGTTGATTACATATTTATAATATCACAATTTTATTTTTTCCTCCAACTCTTTATCACACCACATTTTTTCCTTAAATTTTGATTTGACGTTTTTTTTAATAGTATCTTTATTCTGCAAAATGGTTTATTCCATGATTCCCCAATAGTTTAGCCAAGACCGGGCATCTTTATGCCATCCTCTCTTGAGTCGATGGTGGTTATGACTTGATTTTGAAGCAATTTTAGGTAGCCTCTTGTCTTCTATGTTGTTAAACTTGTTCTTATACATTAGGTATCTAGTCATAGTCATGCTCTCAATGAGGGAGAGGCTTGTTTCTACAAGGAGGATGGGATAGGGCATATTACCTTTAATTTTGAGATTATAGGTTATAAAATTCTTTTGTATTTTCTCTTTCTCCAAGATTCACGAGAGATACTACAGCCCTAGACTTCACATCCATAAGGAATAATAGGTGTAACAAGAGTCTCAAAGAGGAGTTTCTTCTTATCACAACTCCAAAGATCAGTTGATTTACAATTGTTTTCAAGCCCATAATAAGTTTTCCATCCCCCAATAATCCTTTTCTTAATGCTATAATTCCAATTGAGCTTGTGGTGAATATCAATTCCAAGATATTTGTATGAAGTCACTTCCTTCAAGTTGTTGTTTTCATATACAAAGGTATCATAAGGGATATTATTCAATTTAATAATCATGACCTTAGTCTTATCAGTATTAACAGTCATACCCATATTGGAGCAAAAATCCTTGAGGGTTCTTAGTTGGTTTTCAAGATCATGGGGACTCCTTGCCATAAGAACGATAATTTAAATTAATTGATTGATACAATGATAATGTAATGTAATAATATATTTAGTAATACATTACATTAATGTAAATTTAATATATTAAATTATTAATGTATAATAAATTAATGTATTATAAATTAATATTATACATTAATAAAATAATTTATAATACATTAATATGTAATATATTAATACATTAAAGTACTCATACATTGATACATTGATGTGTAATGTAACATTAATATAATATATAATAAATATTTATAAATGAAAGTATTAATTTACATTAGTGTCTAATGTAACATATTAAATGATTGATAAATTAATAATGTAATGTATTAATTAATTAATCAATATATTGATAAGGTAATAATACACTAATAAATTATTATATTAAATATATCAATAAATACATTAAATGTATTAAAAAATAGATTACTAAAATATTAATACATTATTCAAGTACAATAATGAAGTAATACATTATTAAATTAATGTATAATGTACAGTCATAAACTATTAATACATTAAGAATCATTATTATATTGTTATAATATATAAATTAAAGTATTAATGCATTATGCATAATATAACATATTAAATATTAATGCATTAATAATGTAATGTATGAATTAATTAATACATTAATATGTTTTTAACTAATACATTGTTAAAGTATTAATACAATAATAAATCAATACATTAATAATACATTGTTAAAGTAATAATACATTAATAAAAATATTATTAAAGTATTAATATATTAATACATTTATTGAAAATGATTGTGGTTGATTATGGTGGACCATCATCATGGTTTCTTATGGTCATGACTATGAATGTCATTGATGTATATTGCAATGTATTAATTTAATTAATTAATAAATTAATACATTTTTAATAAATACATCACTAAAGTAGTAATACATTTTTATATTAATATAATGTAAAAATTAAAGGATTAATTTACGCACTTTTATAATATAAAGTATTAATTAATTAATGCATTAATAATGTAATGTATTAATTAATACATTTATACAATATTAATTACTACATTGTTAAAGTATTAATGCCAACATCAGTTTTTGTTCATCACATTGTGAAATCAACTTTTGTTCATCACATGTCGACATAAGGTTTTTTTCATCACATTGTGACATTAGATTTTGTTCGTCACGTGACATCGTAAGGTTATGGTCATGAAATTATGATGAAGGTTTATGTTTCTCACAATATTGCATTGGAATAAGTTTGCCATAGTTCGATAATGGGTTATGTTCGTCACATTGCGACATTGGAAAATGTTTGTCACATTGGCACATTGGTTTGTGTACATCAAATTACGACAATAGGTAGTGTTTGTCCCATTGTGATGTTTGGAAATGTCTATCACATTGCATTTGTCCAATTACAATGCCAATTTATGTGCGTCCAATTGTGATGTTCGTAATTGTTTGTCACATTGGGACGTGAGTATATGATCATCACAATGTGACATCCATATATGTTCATTGCATTGCAGTGTTACTCTGTTTGGTAGATTGCATTGTTACTATGTTCGGCACATTACAATGTTTGGAAATGCTTGTCACATTGGGGTGTCTGTATATGTTCGTCATGTTGTGATGTTACTATGCATGGTAGATGGAAACATTACTATGTTCGACACATTACGACGTTTGGAAATGTTTTTCACATTGCGAAGTGCATATATTTTCATCATTTTGCGACATTACGATGTTTGGTACATTGCAAGTTTACTATGTTCGGCACATTGCGATGTTTGGAAGTGTTTGTCACATTGCGATGTCAGGATATGCGCGTCACATTGCAACATGAGGAAATGTTTGTCATATTGTAATGACAAGGTGATGAGGGACACATTGTGACATGTATTTATGTTTTTCACATTGCGACACTATTATCCACATTGCGATGACATGCCTATTTTCATCATATTGCGATGTTACTATGTTTTGTAGATTGCAATGTTACTATGTTCATATCATTGGGATGTTACTATGTTCGTCATATTGAAACACTATATTTTCATCCCATTGCAATGTTATGTGTTTATCACAGTGAGACTTTACTATGTTTGGTAGATTTCAATGTTACTATGTTCAATACATTGCAACATTTGGAAATTTGTGTCACATTGCAAAATTGCAATAAGTGCATCACAATGCAACATCTAGAAATGTTCATCATATTGCAACGATAAGATGATGTGCGACACAATGTGATGACATGCCTATCCACATCCATATATGCTCCACACATTGCAACATTTGGAATTGTTTATCACATTATGATGTCTGTATATCTTCGTCACATTGCGACATTTGGAAGTGTTTGTCCCATTTTGACATCAGGATATGTACATCACATTGAAATGCGAGGAAATGTTCATCATATTGCAATGACAGAGTGATGTGGGGCACATTGCAATCTCTGTTTATGTTTGTTGCAGTGTGACATTACTATCCACATAGCAACGACATGCCTATGTTCGTCACATTGCGATATTACTATGTTTGGTATATTGCAATGTTACTATGTTCATCACATTGCGACTTTAATATGTTCATCACATTGTGACATTAATATGTTTGGTAGATTGAAAAGTTAATTTGTTCAACACATTGCGATGTTTGGAATTGTTTGTCACATTGCGACGTTAGAATAAGTGTGTCACATTGCATTATGAGGAAATGTTCATCACATTGTAATGAAAGGATGACGTGCACTAGAGTGCAATGTCTATTTATGTTACGAAGGAATGCCTATGTTCATCACATTACGACGTCAATTTATGTTCATCACATGGCAACGTTATTATGTTCGTTAGATTGCAACATTACTATATTCTTCATTATCTAACGTTAGTATGTTCAACACAACGCAACATTACTATGTTTGTCACATTGTAACATCTTGTTTTTTTCTTCATATTGCAACGTCGGTGGCATGTTCATCACACGAAAAGTTTGGTTTGTGTCCCTCACATTATGAAAAGTAAGTTTTGGTGAAGCTTTAAAAAAAAAAATCTAACAGTGTTTCCTTTGTGAAAAATATAGAAACTTTGAACTGATGCTTTGTGAAAAATATAGGAACCTTGAACTAATGTGATATATTACATAGAATGAAACTTACAATCATACTTTTTTTAAGGACATTGATAAGATATGATCTTGAACTATAAAATCTATCCCTTCTGAATAAGCATATATAAAATTAGAGTATGCATTTATGCATTCTGCTTTTTGGTGTCGCAATTTGCAATTGTTAAGAAAGCACAAAGGAATGAGTTAAAAGAAATTGTGATTTATAGTAATAAAATATTTAACTTGAATCCTTTTATGAGTAACTGTGATCAATGTCGTGGTATTGTTTTTCTTGGATAGATTCATACAACTAAAGTGTTCATACAAGGACATTCTAGGGGATAGTGTTTTTCATCTTCAACCATTTTAGTGTCACAAAGATGACAAATTATKTCATGTCATGGTGTTTTCTTTGTATATATTATTTTATTTTTATATTTTATAATGAAAAAAACATTCATAGAAATAAAAAAATTTATAATGGAATCTTTCAAAAAGATATTTATATCTTTCCACAAATATAAAMTATCTTAAATTCAACAAAAATATAAAATGTGGTCTTTCTTAATATATTGTTATTAGACATTTGGTTTAAAATATAAAATATTAGGTCTTTCTTGATATAATAAATGAATCAAATAAATAATATTAATATTGTATTTTTCTTAATCAAATAAATAATATTAATATTGTATTTTTMTTAATCAAATAATTAATATTAATAAATAATATTGATATTATATTTTTCTTAATATAATTAATGTATTCAAAGTGTCTTATATAAAAAAAAATTGTTTATATAATGTATTCTTTTATTGATATAATAAATGCAATCAAATAATTATATGATGTCTTTTTCTTATATAATATATGAAATTGTCTTTTTATTGATGCTATGTATTAACATTTTTTGAGAATTGGATGTTGGAGGAACATTGAATGGATAGGGAAGGAAGGGAGAGATGGCTTGGAAGATAGGGCAGACTACTATACATAGCAAAGGAGGGAACTTTTCCTTAAAGGTTTTAATGGAGGATTACTAAAATAAGGAATTGGAAGACTGGTCTTTTTGGTGGGATACTACATTTAGTAATGGTTTAATTTTTTTTTGGAAGCGTAGATGGAAGATTTACTATATTTAGAACCGACCTCCTATTTTTATGGTGGTTGTTCGTCGACAGTTTAGAGGTGTCACCTTTGTAGTTAGTAACTTGGGGATTTATTGCTCATTTATTAGATTTTATTGTGTTTTATTAGGCGGAGTTCCCGAGGTTAGGCTCAACGCATTTTTTTGACTTGATCCCTATGTTGGCGATCACCCTATTTGTTGGATAGTCTCTCTGTATAGCATATGAATTCAGCGACTTCATGGGCACTACAGATGAGGAGATATGGGATCGAGAACATCTTTTCTGCATTGTAGATGCACTAAGAAATACTACAGGTGGTAGTTGTAAATTGAAGGCTAATTACCCTTTAGCTAAGTCTCCACCTACTCATTCACATGCCTCACCGAAGGTGGCTATGTTAAGTTTTCCGGAAAGTGATGAGGCTAAGCTACAATATCTATCCGCTTCTAGACTGGGTCATGAGTTACCTGTGATTTTTCTAAGATTTACGGGAGCTGGTGAGACTAAGTTACAAAACCATCCCGCTCCTGGACTAGGTAAAGAGATACCTGTGAGGTTTTTTGGGGAAGGGAGTGACCTTGAATGTGAGAATGTTGTTTTTCATGAATGGACGGTGCACCATAGAGTGTCTACAGGTACAAAACATGATTTCACTCAACAGGAGGCATTGCACATGAAGGAAATGCTACATAAAAAAGTGGCATGGGTCTGGAAACCCAAGAAGGTGAGACAATGTTTGGTCATAGGCATGGACGTGGGTTTGGAGGAAACCTGCAATTTATCCCTTCGCGCATTGGTTGAGAGGTTTGCCTATAATTCTAGGAGTAGTATTACATTCTCATCGTGGATGCAGCGGACCTGGTTACCTATTATTGGGTATGAACCTGAATACCCCACTCTGCCTTATGGGTGGTTCGGTCTAGTTTTCAAAATTCTAGAAGATGTAGAGATAATTTTGATCGGATTTTGGGATTTTGAGGGTGGTAGCGTTATGCTCAAGAGGTGGAGAACTCGATTTGATCCAGCCACAAAATATTTCATCCTAAGTCATGTGGGGGTCCTACTACTAGGTTTTCCACTTAACTTATGGAACAAAAATGCCTTGATGGCTATTGGAAACCTTCTCGATCATTTCCTAAAGATTGATGAAAGGGGTGTCCACACTCCTGATAAATGTATGGCACGCGTTCTTGTCAAGTTGGATTTACACGCTGGCCTCATGGACTCACTCGAGCTAGAATGGCGTAGTCAGGTGATGGTGCAGTGACATGACTACCAAGGTTTACCCTTCCGCTGCAATTCCTGCAGAAGGACAGGACATCTTCACAATGATTTCCCCAACTGGAACGAAGACGGAATATTGGAGGTTTCTTTGGAATCTCAATCCAAAGAGAATTACATGAGTGAAGGTGATACATAAGAGGTGGGGGATTTTACCGTGGGGCATGTCGAAGATTCAATAGAACTCCTCTCGGGAACCTTTATCGGTAAGTTGAGATTTTACTGCCCATCCTTGTATTTTAAGATTTCGTCTTGGGAGAAAGACTTCCTGGACAAGTCCTTTCCTACTTCTACTTTACCAACTACTAAGGCTGCAAGAACTTCTAAGAATTCTACTGATAATAGTGAATCCAATTATGGTTCTAATAGGAACACTATGGCTACGCCTCCTGATAATCCTTCTCCTACATTGTCCGATGTATCCACATTACAACCTGTGGGGTTTTTTTGTGATTCTACCTCTCAGATTTCTACTTTACCCCGGAATGCTTAGTTATTGGATTCAGCTATTGACTCTTTGATCTTGACACTTAAATATTCAGTCAACCCTTCACCTCTTCAAACCTATTGGGGCATGGAAGCTTACAAGGGGAATTTATACAGTGTTCTGGGTGGTAATCTGATTGTTGTGGGAGATGGAAAAGGGAAGACACTGGCTTGGTATCGGGGCCTAGGCATGGATATCTCTCCTCTTAAAAATCATAGTGCACGTAAGATATTAGGGTTAGCATCTGCTACTGGTGAATAGTTACTAGTTTCCACTCATGATTTGGGGGTGCTTAGAGGCATGAAATCCTTCGCAAAGGAAAAATCATGATCCTCATCTCCTTGAACATAGGAGGGGTAGGTGGCACCCTAAAATTTCCATCCTTTCACAGACTTATTGCTAACACTAAACTGGATATTATTTTTTTCCAAGAGACATTAGTCTCTGAGGAAAAGGCTAGAAGTTCGTGTATTCTATTTGCCCAAGCTAGATGATTAGTGTTGTTAGCTCTGTTGGGAAGTTAGGGGGACTTMTGGTCGCATGGAATCCCAATATTTTTTATTTACAACCTTTTCTAAGTGTTGGTGGAATTTTATTGACATGTATCCACATTCCTGATAAAAGAAGGATTCRTTTTTTAAACACTTATGGGTTGTTCTTTGGGTGAAGGCAGTTTTGGGAACAAGTGAAAGCTAAAGGATTGCTAGTGCAGGAAAATCTCATCCTTGCAGGGGATTTTAAATTTTCTATTAACACAGATGAAGTGTGGGGCGAGGTGGCCTTACCCGATCCTTTGGCRGATTTTTTCAAAAATCTTTTTACTTTTAACCAGTTGGTGGATGTGAAGCCTGCGTTGTTAATGCCTACATGGAAAAATGGTAGGAGAGGGGTGGAGGATATACATAAGAGATTTTACAAGGCCTTTGTATCAGAATATATATTATGTGATGCTGCCAGGTATAGATCATGGGTGGATCTCCCATTTGTTTCTGACCATGCGCCTGTGATACTACAATTAGATTATGGTTACAAGCCTGTAGCATATCCCTTCAAATTCAACCCAGTGTGCTTGCAAGAGGAGTCTTTCTGTGACTTAGTCCAGGTTGTTTGGGGTACACATAAGGATGAAGAGGAGGTTGGATAACAAATAATATTGAATAGGACTATTTCTTTGTTAAAGGCGCGGGTTAAGATCTGGTTGGTTGACAGGAAAAAAAAGGAACTTTTAGACTTTGAAAATTTAGAAGTTGAGATCGCACTCCTTTCTGAGCAATATTTGATCAAAGTCATGAAATTAGATCACGATTGAAAGATATTGAAATTGAAAGGAATAAGTTGCTCTTTGTTGAGGAGGAGCATTGGCGCCTAAAGAGCTGGGCAACGTGGATTAAAAGCGGGGATAAGAATACTAAATATTTTCATCATTTTGCTAGCTACAGGCGGAATAAAAAACATTTATGGGAGGTTAAAGATGAGTCGGGCCAGACACACTATGGAAATTATGTTATTAAGATCGAAGCACAAATATATTTCAGTACCTTCTATCAAGAATCGAGAATTAATATGATCGTGGATCAGGTAGCATTGATCGGATTTTATCCAAGGATGGTAAATGAGGAGGAAGTTATACATCTAGAGAAACTTGTTAAAAAAGTGGAAGTATTAGAGGTATTAAAGGGTTTCACCAAAGACAAAATTCCTAGCCTGAATGGGTGGATTATGGAATTCTATCTTCATTTTTATGATATGGTTGTAAAATACTTATTGGATGTTGTTGAGGAATCGCGCCTGACTGGAGAGGTGGATAGAGATCTTAACTCGACATGTATTACACTCATCCCGAAGGTTAATTCTCCTACTACCTTTCAGGAATTTCGACCGATAGCTCTGTGCAACCTTTGTTATAATATCTTCTCTAAAATTATTTCTAGGCGCATCAGACTGATCCTGTCTCGTGCCTTGTCAAAGGGAAAATTTGGCTTCTTAAGAGGAAGACAAATTATAGACGCCATCGGGATGGCATAGGAATGTCTGCACAGTATCAAAGAAAAAAAATTTCAAGCCTTAATCCTAAAGATAGATTTGAAGAAATCCTATGACTGTGTAAGCTGGGATTTTCTTAGGCTGGTCTTACTACAATGTGGTTTCGGTCTACCAATGGCCAATTGGATTATGGGATGTATCACTTCAATAACCTATGCGATTTTAATTAATGGTGAGCCTTAAGGATTTTTCAATAGCGGAAGAGGGTTGCGACAGGGGTGTCCATTGTCACCCTTACTTTTCATTTTAATTATGGAAGGTTTGATTTTGGCCTTAAAAAGAAGCCAAGAAGAAGGCTTACTAACGGGAATTAAAGTTTCAAGGCTAATTAAGATCCTCGATCTTATGTTTGTCGATGATATCCTTATTTTGTTCAGAGAGTATTTTCGGATCCATTGCATAGGTTTTATGTTTTTCGACGTTTCAGACCAAACTAGTGTGGTCCATCATCAGGAAAGAGTTTGTGGTCCATCATTCTTCACAAATGCTTTCCTGATGATGGACCACACTAGTTTGGTCCGAAACGTCGAAAAACATAAAACCTATGCGATGGATCCGAAAATACTCTCTGAACAAAACAATGATCGCAAAAGTCTTAGAACAGAGATATCCTTATTATGACAAAAGCATCTATTGTTGAATGGCAGGAAATAAAAAGAGTTTTGGGAAGATTTTGTAGTGCATCTGGTCTTAATCAATGATAAGAAAAAATATTTCCTATAACAGGGTGTGCGACAACACAAACTGGAGATTTTAAAGGTGAATTTTCATTATAATTTTATTGATGTTTCTACTGGTTTCAGGTATCTTGGATATTATTTGAAGATTGACAGGTACAAAAAAGAGGACTAGCAATGGCTTGTTGCCAAGTATGAATATCGAGTCACTGGTGCAATATGTGGCTATCTATTGGGGGACGCTTTATATTAACCAAGGTTATTTTAGAAAGCCAACCAGTCTATTGGCTGGAACTTGCAAACTTGCCTTCCTTGATCCTCCATAGAATTCGACAGTTAATCTTTAGTTTCCTTTGGTCTGGGAGTGTTAAAAAGAAGAAGATACACCTGTGTGCGTGGCAACTTATTGCAAGTCCTAAACATCATGGAGGTTGGGGTTTGAGAAACTTGGGTAGTTTTGGCGGAGCTATGGCGACGAACACACTCTGGAGAGCACTATTGCAGGAGGGCTTATGGCATCGAGTATTAAAGGATAAATAATTCTCCTATGTTTCAGTTTCTAGATGGCTGCGCATGGTAAATGTGGTGGAGGTTAAAGGGTCTCAGACCTGGAAACATCTATTAAAATCTTTACACATCCTCCTACATTGGTTAGCTTGGAGGCCAGGGATAGGTCATTCAATTCGGTTGGGCAAAGACCACATACTAGTTTTGGGGGAAGGGGTTGTTTTGTCTGAAGACATGATCTTAGCACTTAATAGGAAAGGCATTTATTATTTATTCCAGGTTGATTGTGAACCCTGAGTGGGGATGATTGGCACAAATTGACATTCAAGCTACGATCTGGATCTAGAGGGGTGTCTTGCCTTGGAATGGAAACTTTTCTGACATACTCACATTAACTCTGGTGTCCAATTATTGGAGAAGTTGGATGAGCTTATCTGTATGGGGGGGATGCATCGGGATAGTTATTTGTTAAAAACGTTTATGTGACCATGGAAAAAAAGAAATGGAACTTTATGAATAAAGGCTAGAGGAAAGAGATGTGGTCCTAGGTATGTCCAATAAAAATTAAGCTATTTACATGGCTAATGGCTAATAATAAAATTCTCACCTGGGATATTCTATAGCTCAGAGGTTTTTATGGACCAAGTTATTGTCAATTATGTAAAGAGAGCAAGGAGACATCATACCATTTGTTTTTGGAGTGTTCTTTCTCCCTTGCGGTCTGGAAAAAGGTAACATCATCCTTAAATATCTTTGGTAGGTGGACTAGCAATACACTTTCAGAGTGTTTTAAATTTTGGAAAGAGCAAAACGTATCCTACCCATGCTTTTCGGCTGTCATTTGTTGGTTTATCTGGAAGGAGAGGAATCTGGCCATATTTACAGAAGGTGGCTTTTCTTTCGATATCTGCCATGGGGGACTGTATTCCAAAAATGAAAGTTGTCTGCTATAGAAACCTACCCAATACATTTTTTGTGGGTGGTGTTGTTGGTTGGTTTGATGGGGTTGCACATTCATCGGGCCATAATTGTGGAGTTGGAGGGATAATTAGGATCAATGAGCATAGAAGTTACAGGTGGTTCTTCAACTGTGGTCCTGGAACAAATACAAAAGCAGAGCTCTTGGGAGTTTAGGCCCTTCTCACACTGGCATCTCACCTTTCAATTCTGGAGATCCATGTTCAGGGAGACTCAAAAATCATCATTGAATGGTTGAAAGGAAAGGGACGTCTACAGGTGGTTGCCTTGGAATGTTGGAAGGACTGCCTCAGTAAGATTACAAAGTTTTTTCAGTAAATATCATTTTCTCATGTATACAGGGAAGAAAACAAAGTTGCGGACAATATATCAAAACAAGTGCTCCTACAAGCCCCAGGGAAGATTGCTTATTATATGTGAAGAGGATCATGAGGGGCCTCATCAGTTTTTAGACCTTTACTACCCTGTCTACGCCTGGTATTATATTTTGTGTTTCTGTGGGTAGTTAGAGGACCTCTAACTCTCTTTTGGCTAGTGTATGACTAGTGCATCTTTTTTGTTTCTTCTGTCGATTGAGGAACTGGATTTATCTTTTTGGTAGTTGGTACTATGTATCTGCCTTGATTTTGTTGAATTTTTTTGGTTCAACAGTGGGGAAGCTACTCTCTTGTTGTATTTGGAACTCATGTTTTGTAGATTACTTTGTAAAAGAACAATTTATATTTAATATAAATATAAAGCATAATTTTATGTATTAACATTTTTTGTAATGAAATAATAAATATAATGTTTTTTTCTTGATATATATAATAATTTTTTTATATATAAATAATATGTTTTTCTCATATAATATAATATTGTATTTTTCTTAATATTATGTATTAACATTTTTTTAATCAAATAATAAAAATAATATTTTTTTTCAAATAATAAATATAATAAAATATTAATAATTAATATTGATATTATTTTTTTATATATATAATAATATATTACTAATTATAGTGTAATGTAATATGATGTAATGTTATTTTATATCAAATATTTATACGAAAGAATGTTTTTTTATATAAATGTTGTATTTTTTTAATATATTATTATTTTATAAAAAATGTTTATTGATATAAATGTTGTCTTTTTATGAATGTATTGTTATTAGAAATTTAATTTAAAATATCAAATAATGTAATCAAATAATTAATATTGTATTTTTTAATATAATAAATGTCACTAAAATTTATTTTATATAAAAGGTTTCTTCTTATAATATAATCAAATATTAATAATTAATATTATATTGTTTCTCTTAATATAACTTAATAATATATTAATAATTAATCTATGTATTGTTTTTTAGTAGATATAATATAGTTGAGTGGGTCTAATGGTTAAGAACATGTGTTTTCTCTTAAGAGGTCATATGTTCAAATCCAAARGGGGTAGGGTATGTATACCTCTGTAGACTTTACCACTGAAATCGCTGARCTGAGAGGGTCCCTTGTCCCTTTACCAAATTAGTGTATGAAACCTCTAATCCAAATAAACCCTAAAATATTAAAATAATTCTAATCCAAATTTTATTATAACAAATGGAAATGAGTCGGTTGGATGGTTATTCCAAATTATTATTATTGTTTGTTCTGATTTAAGAGAATTGTATATTGAAATTCACAAAATCCACGTTATGTAAGTTCACAAGAACCCATTTCAACAAACAATACAAAAGAGACCTTCCTTCCACTATTGTCATGCAAGCTGCGGGGCTTCAAAGGAGCTCCAACCCCTATCAATTCAATCTACCAACATCCCAAGAAAGAAAATCATCACTGTTCTATCAAATCCACCAAAATAATATTGTATCAAAGAAAATGCTTGCGGGCATAGATGGCAGCAATCTTAGGCATTTAACACAGTAATATTCTCTAACAATTATATTGATGGCAACGTGGAATTCATTTATCGAAGAATTCACCACTTTTATTTATTAGATTGCAGTGTGGAATTCATTACGCTGGCCACCACTTTCTTGAAACTCTCGCCACTATTTTCATGGAAAATATGAAAAGACTTGTTAATATGACGGTTATTTGTAGGTGTATGGTAGATATGATAAATCTAATATTATCAAAGAGAAAAAATTAATAACAAATTAAATTTTTTATTTTAAGTAACTTTGCTAATCACTTAAACATAACATTTAAATGGTCATACAATAATTTATTAATTATATTAAATAAATGTTAAAAAATAAATACGTTAACAACACAAAGATGACATACTTATTTCGAAAAACGAATAAACGGAAGTTTGAGGAACGCTAAATAGCACTTTGTGCTTCCCCGGTTGTGCGGGAACATGATCCATTTAACTGCGTTGGGGCTGCCCGATCTGACCGACACCCAATTCTTTATTCCCACTAACTCTCATTTCATTATGGTTGACCCCAACTACAAGTCCCACCCACGCGTATCAAAATATTGGGATAATCCTGTCCACCTACCCACCCCCCATTTCCAATAGTGCGTAATTATTAAATTAATTATAACAATTATTAAATAATTTAAAAATCTTTATTTTTTAACTTTAAAATTAAATTATGATTATTTTAGTTATAAAATTTTTATATGTACACACTTTTATTTGCCTTTCAAAATAAATTATTATTATTTTAATTATAAAAATTATAAAATAATTTAAAAATAAAAAATAAAATTCACGTTTTCCTAGTCAGACGTGTTGTAATGGCGGGAATAGGTTCTCCTCGTCAAATTCACGTGAATGGCATGAATAAAATTCACGTTCTCCTCGTCAAACGTGTTGTAAAAAATAAAATTCACCTTCTCGTCAAAAGTCTGCAACCGTAAACAACCACAAAGGCGACATTTTGGAGTTCCATCGTCTTAAAGGTACTAAAACTCTGCGCATATCAGACATTGCACGAAATCCTTTCATCCGAATTTCCATGGCGATTCTGTTTGGACTCAATTCGTTTCTCCACGCTCTTCTCGTTCTCGTAACTTCCTTACTCTTCCTCCAACTGGTTCGCTGGAAAATCTGGCGCTACAGGAACCTGCCGCCAGGCCCCCCGGCATGGCCGATTGTAGGGAACCTCCTTCAGATCGGATTTTCCAGCGTCGCCTTCCAGAGCTCAGTGAAGAAATTCCATGACAGATACGGCCCAATATTCACCATGTGGCTTGGTTCCCGCCCTATGCTGGTGATCGCCACCCGCGAGCTTGCCCACGAGGCGCTCATACAGAAGGGCTCCGTCTTTGCTGACCGCCCGCCCGTCAGCGGGACGCGGAAAATCTTCACCAGCAACCAGCACAGCATCAATTCGGCCACATACGGGCCGCTGTGGCGGAGCCTTCGTAGAAATCTGGTTAGCGAAGCCCTGAGCCCTTCGGCGCTGAAGGCCTTCAGGGAAGTTAGGGAATGTGGCATAGGCCACCTGGTGGAAAACCTGAGGAACGAAGCGGCTCGCAATGGGGGAGCGGTGACCGTCGTGGACCAGTTTCGAACCGCGGTCTTCTGCATTGTCCTGTGGATGTGTTTCGGCAGCAAGCAGGACGAGGAGACAATGATATCCGTTCAGGGCCTCATGCGGGAGGTCCTCCTGACCAGCGGAGGTCCGGACGAAGCCTTATCGATTCCGGGGTTCTTCTACCGGCGGCGCCGGGCGCGGATAGCGGAGATCCGTCGGAGGCAGCGGGAAGCCCTGCTCGCCCTCATAAACCAGCGCCGCGATGCGCCGCCTACGGCAGGCGGCGCTTACATCGACACGCTGTTCAATCTCACAGTGGACGGCGGCCGAAGCCTCCACGACGACGAGCTCGTGACGCTCTGCTCGGAATTCATCATCGCCGGCACGGACACAACCACGACATCCCTGAAATGGTTGATGGCGAATTTGGTGATCTGTCAAGACGTCCAGGCGAGATTATACGATGAGATCGTGAGCGTCTCTGGGAGGAGGAAACCGGCGGAGGAAAACGACCTGCAGCGGATGCCTTATCTGGAGGCCGTCGTGAAGGAAACCCTGAGACGCCACCCTCCCGTGCACTTCTTCGTCCGCCACGCCGTCCCCGGGCCCTGCGAGCTTGCTGGCTACAAGGTCCCCGCCGACGCGTCCGTCAATTTCTACGTGGCGGGCATAGGGATGGATCCCGGAGTGTGGCAGAACCCGTCGGAATTCAGACCGGAGCGGTTTGCGGATGAGGGTGTAGAAGTGGATTTGATGGGGACGAAGGAGATAAAGATGATGCCGTTCGGCGCAGGGCGGAGGGTGTGTCCGGGCTTAGGGATGGCTATGCTCCATTTAAATCTCATCGTCGCCCGACTTGTTCAAGAATTCGCATGGGATTGCAAACCGGGAGAGACGGTTGATCTGTCTGAGACGGTTGATCTGTTCAGTACGGTTATGAAATATCCTCTGCAGGCGGTCATAAAGGAGAGAGAGAGCGGCCATAAATAGTCTGGGGAAGCTTATGAGAGGTAACAGGTTCGATTCTCAGTTCATYCTGTTCTGGAAATTGAATCTAAGAAGCAATGGGAGTTACTGTGAAAAAATAAACCATAATATTAAATTGAATTAAAATGGTMTGTTTTATAAAGAATTTCCCATATTGTATATGATATGAATGACTGCTCGATCGCAATGGTCAATCCTTGGATTCTTTTTTTTTTTTCRAAGAAAACYTTGKAAGCTTGTACATTTGTTCACACGGAAGTCGTTGATATGATTTTTGAAAGTCCCATGGATAAGGTTTGTTATACTGGTTGGAAATTTCATATTTGAAAATAAATAATTATAATAAATTGAATTAAAATGATCTGCGTTTTAAATATTTTTCAATATTTTATATGATATGAATTATTACTAGATAACAATTGTCTATATCTGGATTGTTTTTCCGAAAGCTCAATTGTCCATATGGTCATTTATAGTTATATCTGCTTTTTTTTTTTTACCATTTTATTACGGCTAACCATATCAAGGGTTTTTTTAATGGGTGAGTGTAAGCTAATGATTGCCACGGTTAACCATATCAAGGGTGTTTTTAATGGGTGAGTGCAAGGTAATGATGGTCTCTCATAATTATACATGCTTCTGGTTTTTTATCACTTTATTAGGGCTAACCATACCAAGGGTTTTTTTAATGGGTGAGTGCAAGCTAATGATTATCACGGCTAACCATACCAAGGGTGTTTTTAATGGGTGAGTGCAAGGTAATGATGGTCTCTCATGAAGCGTTAACTTGGAGGGATTATTCAAGGTACATTTACAATGAATTTGAATATGGTGTAAGAAAATGAAACATAGGGAGTTGAATTACCTTTCCAAATATACAAGACATTGTGAATAACTAGGTCATATTTGACTTTTTTTAACAATGGTATCTTATTTTTCCTACAAAATATAAGGTATGTTGAGTGTCTTAACTATGGAGTTTCGTTCCAAAAAATTGTATACTTGTAACTGGTTTTCTTGTGCCTTGTATTTTTTTGGAAACTTTTAATATTAATTTTTTTTTTTTTTTTTTTTTGTAAATTATCAAAGTCAACATATGCTTGT
>JASDQU010739394.1:9880-20005 GCA_032191745.1 Picea mariana | reverse complement strand
TGGAGGGGAAATTCTAACCTATATTTCAGTTTCAACATCATTAAATGTCATAATGGATCAACAACACAAAGAGGTTCCAAAGAAAAACATTTTCAATATCCTGTACATATGACCAACAATAGTCATCCAAAATTTAATAAATCCAACATATTACCCTCTTTTAACAACTTATTCTTTGGAATAAAAAATTTGAAAACCCGGTTGGCCCTCGACCAAGTTTTGAGGAAACCTTGGTTAGATTTGGCCCACTTTCAAACTTCGATGCACTGGTCGAAGAAGGAGTGCCCAAAGCAGTTGAGATTGCAGATCTCACCTAATTTTAGGGTTAGGGTTTTGTAATGGGTTTTGGGATGTCGGCCCATGGGTTTTCCCCATGTTTAGGCCTTATTGTAAGACCTTGTAAAACTATAAATAAGAAAAATGTGTTGTAGAAGATATATAATATGTATGAGAAACTATAGATCTGTGTGCATCGAGGCTTAGTGCTCAAGTCTGATTTTGTAAAAGGTGCTTAGTGCTTGTAATGATCAGTGCACAATATAGTACTTAGTGTAAAGAAGGAGGATTCGATGCTTGGTGTGTAGATCTCTTGTCTTGTGCAGAGATCGAATCTGTGGCTTAGTGCATAGGAGTGAATGAATGTAAGATTCTGGTGAATAATAAAGAGACGAAACGGTTGGTGAATGTAGCCCTACACTAGGGAGAACCACGTATATATAGTGTCTCATGGTTTACTTTGTGTTATGTTATTTATGTTATGAATCTTCTTAGTGCTTTGATTATGATCTATAATATATAAATCTTTTGTTTCTTAAGTGCTTTACTTGTGTTAAGGGTAAATGAATGTTAGATCTAAGTTATAATGCTAAGTTCTCAGGGTATATAATCATTCATTGTTACTTCATCGATCTATCTTTGATTATTCTCTCCGATGTTAAGAAACTAATGCTTGTCACCTTCTAAGTGTTAATAGAATATTTTTCAAGGTTCTTTTACCATAGATCTATGTCCTAGCCTGGTTATAGAAACCTATGTCTTGTAACCCCCTTTGCTTCTACCTTAGGTGAGACTTCGCTTACTTTGTAGGTGTTGCCGAAAGGGTCGGTAGTCGGGGTTTTGTTGGTGCACTATTAAGCATTCAACACTGGGTGTCATCCTGTGCCAACAAATGGTTTTGTTGTCAGGACCTGAAACTGTGATTGTTGGGAACTTAAGTAAAGAAAAAGAGAATTTTTGTGTGTATATCTGTTGCTAAAGTGTGCAGTTTGACTTGTGAATCTTTGTGCCAAGAAAGTAAGTTGTTCTGAAGAAAAGAGGTAAGATCCTAAAAGAGGTAAGGCTTTGTGCTTTGGAAATAAAAAGATTAGTGAATTTGTTTTTTTGAAAGCATGAATTTAAATATGTTTAATAGATTTTGTACTACTCTGAAGGCTAGGGAACAATTGAAATAAATAGTTTATGTGAGTAAATTTAATGGAAATGAAGAAAAATATGTTATTCATATGCATAGAAAGGGTTTTTGGACTAATAAGTGTATGCAAGAAGATAGAAAGATTTTTTGCAGATTGGAGGTCCAACACTATGATCCTAGAGGATATGCACAATAAAGAAAAGGTTGGGGAACACTTAACAGAAAAAGAGATTGACATTGTATTATAATTGCAGAAGGTGAAGATATCTTGCTAAGAAATGTTCTGAGGTAGGACCTATTCCTAATTTTTGTAAGATCGTTGGTCATGAGGTTGAGGATTGTCTAAGGATTATTGCTAAAGTTGAAGGAATGAACATAAGACAATAAAACTATGAAGAAAGTCAAGAGAATAAGGGTATGATAGAAAGTCATAAAGAGGAAAGGTTAGAGGAAGTTATGATTATGTTATTAAAGTTCAAATAAATGATGGATGTTCATAAAGATGTCAATTTACCAGAAAGTATGAAGGCAAAAAATCGCATAAGTGCAAGAATAAAAGACTTCAACATAGACTGCTTCTTAGATGAAGAAACACAAGTGAATATTATGATAGAAGAAACTTGGGAATTTTTGGGAAGGCCTATTTTGGTACCTTCTTTAGGAATGATAGGATTTTTTAAGGGTTATATGATAAATTTATGTGGAAGAGTAACTAATGTACCTATTATTGTTCATGGAACATCCATTGAAGAAGAATTTGAAGTCAATAGGTTTGTTGGTGACAATGCCCCTTTCCCACTATTGCTAGGTAATACTTGGATTGAAAAGGATCACATGAGAAGGAAAGAAGAGGAAGAAGCTACAGAAAAGAAAAATCAAGAATTAGGGGATTTCATAGCGAAGAAAATAGACTAACTAATAGAATAATGAGAGGATAAGTTGAAGCAATAGTGAAAAGTAACAACGCAGGAGGGACATAAAAAAAGAGAATTAGCTATCAAGATTGAAACAATGCAAGAAGGATGGAAGGACCTATCTATTCAATAAAGAAGTATGTGCACTCAGGAAGTGTTAAGAAAAGGGATATTAGTTTCAGAATATTTGAAGGTACCTCAACAGTGAGAAGCCACTATGCTAGCAGAAGATAAGAATAAAATGGAAAGAGGATTCCATACACAGTTAGAGAGACTTAGATAATAGGAAAGAAGGGAAGGGAGCTCAATAAAAATAAGGCTAAGTTGGAAAATCTACATGAAGTTACAGCAACTAGATGTAAGACTTCGTAGACTTGAACTTTGCAGGAGGTAGGTTTGCAAGATTTGAACCTCACTGGAATAACAAGTCCACGCAGAATTGGACTTCACCCTAGAAACATTATATGACCGTTGGAGGCACCCAGACCATTATAATGATGCTCCAGAATGGTTAGAAAACACATTTTTCGTATTATAGACCTCTTTGGGACGTTGAGACTGTGCCATAATGGACATATTTACGTTGATGGAAGAATTTTCTGGCCGTTGAAAGATACTTCACAATACCCTGCTTATTTAACTTGTCAGTCGTTGTAGTGGGGCCACTTTTTGCTACCCTTGATTGATTGAGATAAGAAAATAATACCTCACTTGTCCGTCTTTCTAACTCGCAACTCCATTTGTCTACCCCTCTTGTATGTTAAAAGCTAGAATGTAGGGAAAACCTATTGAATTGGAGAAGTTTGTCGAGGAAGTTCTTAAGAAGTTAATGGCTGACAGATCGATATCTAAAGGTGTCTAGGTGTCATCGACTAGGAGACTACAGGCTTCCACTTTGACTGGACTTCGTTCCAGCTATTTCAACCTTTTAAATAAACAATGAAGTAAGAACCGCAGTAATCTGAATAATGCGAAGTAGATCCTGTCAATCCTACCTGAATATATTCCACTTATGGATGGAATTTTTAGCTGTGATAGTATCCCTAGATAATTTGAGTACTCCATTTTCAATGTGTACATTTTGAAAGGAATTCACATAGTCGGGAGTTAGTTAGGACAAATCCCGTTGTTGAAGAACAACGAATTCAACCTAGGAGAATGGAAGAACTACGACATGTTAGCACCCCACCAATACTTGAAAAAGATAACTGGAAAGAAACCTCACCTTGTCCCATAGCCATGGATTGAGGGTTTGGTGCAGTTCACTATGTTGAATGTGATGAAGATATTGCATTTTTTCCTCCACCAGGAGGTTAAAACTTGTGTTAAACTCATTTTGTTGTGATATCATGGAAAATACATATGGATAGATAGAAGGATTACTGTGGATCTGATGTTGATCCACTGGATCATAGGTTTGAGTGTGAAGGGTCTTGACCCTCAACAGTTTTATCAAGGGAAGGCCTCAGACCAATCTTTGGTGCAATGCATCAAACAAGCTTACGGAGAGGTAGAGAAAGGGAAGGGAGGTTACAAGGTAGCCTCTGTATAGTATGGTGCAATGTGCCTTGCTTGTCAACTCTTAGCTGGAAAGCTAGTCAAGAAGAACCTCCCTAGACAAGTCATTGGGTTCTTGGTGGACCTTGCAAAAAAATGTGTGGAGCACATGCAGATGAACTGGGCAAACTAGCTCATCAACTATATAGAGAAGGATTATCACAAAGCCCAGGATTTGGGATATGAATTCAATTATAGTTGGCTAATCATTTTGATCCCATTTGTTGCTTAGAAAATGCCTGAAGGAGCCTCCTTCCCATAGATCGAACCTTCAGAGTCATTGGCCACTCGGTTTTCAACCCTGTACTATACCAATGACATGACAAAGCAGTGGCAGTCCAATGTCATGTTTCATCCATACTATTCGCAGCTGAAGGTCTTCATCGAATAATTCTTGTGTATGAAACTGCACACCATGCATCAATATCAACCTATAGTGAGTTTTCGTGTTGATCCCCACTTCATCTACATCATTGCATGAAGAGATGAGCACCAGGAGGAATTGTAGTCATACTACAAGATGACAAATGAAGATATGGAGTATACTACAAAGGAGTGGACGAAGGAATTTATTGTACTTGTCGGTGATGCAAAATTATCCAAAACTAACACCATAGGAAGCCCCATATTTACACGAGTTGAACATGTCAGACAATCTAGTGGGATGAAGAAGAATAATAAAAGGGATGAATTATAGGACATAAAGAGTGATGAAGAGGACAACGCTTCTAGAGATAATGATTTAGATTCACCAAGAGAAGGAGAAGATAAAGAAGAAGAATGGGGAGGATAAGATGAAGAGAAAGGAGGAGGCAAATCTACACCGCCTGAAGATCCCCCTATTGGGACATTGACACCATAGAAGAGGACGGTTTCTCTAAAGAAACCCTCAACAAGGAAAAATGCGTGCGCCAATAAGCCACAGTTGGAAGCCACCCTCACCGATAATGACGTCATCTTAGTCCATGGAGTTATGGAGGACACCTATGAGGACATATTGCAGAGATATGGAGAGAAACAAGAGGATCTATATGGATGTAATGAACCTCAAATTTATCATAAAAAAATAAAATTCTTTGCTACATTATCCTCTAATTAACCAAAGCTTATCATCTCGTAAGGTGGCTACTTACATTTCCCTTTTTGGCTTGGAGTAACCCTTTGTCATACTAACTTAACACATAAGAGAGGTTCCATTGAAATATAGGAATTTTTCTAACTCCTATATCTTACTATATAGATATTATTATTTACATATATTCACCCATACGATAGGATTTGAATTTCCATTCCCTAATTAAGAGAGTCGAGCTAATTTACACATTGCATGTGATTTTATAACCCTGAGATTAGATGTTTGTACTCGTACCTAGTTGTATTGATATTAGAACTCCAATATGTACCAGGAATGGGCTATTGCTATTAATGGTGATTTATGAGTGGTTAACAATGCGTTTTCTCTGATGGTTTTCATTTTAGTTATGATACGATTTTTCTCCACCATAACAAACTAAACCCCGACTCATCCCGCATCGATCGTTGTGTTACTAAATAACTACCCCTCCTCATCCTGTTCGTGTGAAGGAAGGAGCACTTCAAATACAAAGGTATAGAAAACGATTATTTACACTGGACGGTCATGGTTTTACTATTGTTTAACTTTATATATTTGACATTTAAGGGAGGCAGGTGTACCTGTCAGGAGGAGTTAAGTCTTTGTCCTGGAATTTATTAGGTCTTACTAACCTCAGTCTCAACGCCTCATCCTCCTGTTCTTCCCAATCCTGATGCACCAACCTTGCCCTAGAAAATGGGTTGTACTTCCTCTGCTGTCAAGGGTGGTACTCGTCCCTCTTAGGTTTTGATGGTCTCATTCCTACACTCGTGATTCCAAAGAGGAGGGTTCTATATTATGCATTGTTCCACAAGGAGGTGTTACCACCTCTATGGCCATCAATGGTGAAGTCAACGACAACTTCCAACTACCTGGTAAGATTCTATTGAACTATTGTATCTTAAGTTTGAAACCAAAGGGTTCATTGTGGGGGTTTTGAAAATATTTACTTACTGTATTAGGTTCAGATTCTATGTGATTTCTCCCTTCATTTTAATGTCGACTGTAGAAGAGGTTGTTACTGAGAGTCACTGCTCTATACCATTGTGATCCTAAAGCCCTATTTGCGTCCTCTGTTTGTGTCCCGTGGGATTCTTTTGGTTCCTTTTATTTTACTCTGAGATTAATAACCGTTTTGGGAGTCACTTATGTGTAGCACAAAAAGGTTTTAGTCATATGTCATATAGAGATTCCAGGGGAATAAAAGGTCCAATGTATCTGTCCTCCTCTGTGATTGATGTATTTTAATTGTAGTATAGTGGTGGTCTACCAGTAATTTATATCTTACAGAGTTGGGGTACTTTCCCGAAAACATCTATTGTTTATATGTATGATGCCATTCCTTACGTTCTTCATTTTTGTTCATACAACATTTTTGTTTATAATAGATTGAACTTGCAGTGTTATTTCTTGTGTTAAGTATTTGTTTAATTCTGTGGCAAAAAGGGGTATTTTTGTATTAATGGTGGGACCCTGTTTGTTACGAGTTACCCACCAGAAGTTCCAGGCATCATTCTCTCCTCGGCCAAGGTCACATTATAAAACTAGGCATGGAAACTAGAGGCCATGGTGTTTCGGCCCTTAAGTTAAGTAGTCGGGCATCGCTGTGGTACTCAAACTATACATTCGATTTTATAATTTAAAGTTTAATTATGTACTTTGCTAACATTTTCCTATGATGGCCGAATGCAGGGATTCCCACTTCTCGATGCATATACCAACATCTACTCAACGTGACAAAGGTACTCGGGTTCCATAAAAAAAAATGGCTCACAACTCGCTTCTTAAATCAAGCATGGAGTTCACGATTATGTTCATAGTTTTCTGCTGTTAGAAGTAACATCACTTTATGCACCGCTTTCCTATGCCGAATGTCTGAGGGGTTTAAATCCCACTTTGTTTTTGTTAAAGATCCCTTTAAGGCTATACATATATATAGATACATTCATATTTGATCTTGATGTAGGAAGGACTGATAGCCGAAATACTAGAAATGGCAGACAACTCTAAGTATTACTTGTTTGGGAAATTCTTCTATATGTTAAGCCTAGTAATGCATGAACAATGATAACTGTTTTGGGAAAAAGCTTATCTTCAACATTCTATACATTACTTTTGTGATTTAAAGATATTCGAAAAATATTTAACAATTATAATGGCCATCATTACTCGACTTTGTTGATGACTATATTGATAGTCTCTTGTTATAAAAAACTGTCTATTTGGACTTTACCCCAAAAGGAATCATTCGGGGGCGGGGTTTCACATTCCAATTCTCTGCGTTTATTTTTTGTAGAAATCTTGTCCTTTCAATACATTCTATTCTCTGAATCGATTGTGTTACTCTGAAATTTTTTTGGAAAATCTTTCTGTAAAATACGAAGCAATTGTTTGATAGATATTCTACATGGAAATGCCACAGCCATAAAATTCTTGTGTTCTCTCTCTGCATAGAACATGTAAGTAGTGTCAAACATTAATGATGTATCGATGAAATCATTGATTTTTTGTCTTGTAGTATGATACTAGCATGATAAAATCATCCTATTTAGGGTAATCTTACTCCCTAGATTAAGTTCATTTCCCTATGCTTCATGGTTTTAAACTATATAAGTAAATTCTATTTCCTTTTTGAATTAAATTACAGAATGGAATATACATATGCATATATCGGTTATGTTCGTTCATTGATACATATTCAATTCTTAAGAGGACTGTATTATTCCAGAATTCGAATAGCCTTTGTCTAGGTTATTGCATACATACCATCTTTAAGGATCCCACTATAGCAATAACTAATTCGCCCAACAGAGGGTAGAATACTGAATATTTAGGTATAGGGAAAGACTTACAACAATTATACGATCATTAAAATAGATACTAAAACTCTTTTATTTTTAGCTATAACATGTACAATATATACAATATAAAATCATTCAGACAGATAGAGTTTAGAGTAACATATTTGAACTAAAATTGCAGAGAAAACAAAGGGAACAACTACATTCCTCCCAACCGTAGAACCGAGAAGCCACGATTACTTGCCCGATTCACCCCCTAGCCTGACCATGAGTCAATAAGGGCGAACTTGGAAATCCTTCTACAAAACTGTCCTTCAATTCAGTCACTTTTTCTCGTTGCCTCACACCCTTCCAGTGTTCATAATAGCAAGTGAAAAATAAAATAGACTATTTCCCCTAATACTTAGCAGCTTTCTGCCTCCTCACATATGCTTATTTGTAACTTGCCTATGTCTTTTCCCTTCCTTAGAATTTTCGCAGCTTCCTAAATCCCTGATTTCCAGGGGCTGCCAATGGCCAAATCACTAATTTTCCACTTGTAAAAATTAGCCCAGGGGTAGTTCCAACATGTTCCCCACTCATGGAGTCATGGTCAACTATTTTTAACATGGTTGTTCCATTTGTCTTTCTGCAATCAATATAAAATATTTTGTTTTTAAACAAGTGTCATTGTCAAATAGTTAGTTGGTTCAAATCATAGTTATTTCCAACAATCACAATAATTTATTACAATTAACAAATTCGAAATTCAGAATTGCCATAAATGGCAAAAATTTTCCAAATTCAAATTTACCAAAAATGGAATAATTTCCCAGAAATTTAAATTTCCAATATATTTTATTTTGGGGGATGTGACATCCTTTCCCCCTTCAATAAAACACTATCTTCAGTGTTTGTTCCTTTCTTGGAACAAGGTTGGATGAGATTTCCGCAAATCTCCCTCCAATTCCCAAGTGGCCTCCTCAGGACTAAAGTGCTTCCATTGCACCTTTACCTGAGCGATGGCTCTGTTTCGAAGTGCTATTTCTCTCCGGTCCAGAATAAATAGGGGTTCCACATGGAATTCACCTTGAGGTTCCACCTGTACCAAGTTCCAATCAATCGTATGAGTAGGGTCGCGAACATATTTTTTCAATAAAGAAACACAAAATACATTATGAATTCTTAGATTCGCTGGCAGTGCAAGTTGATATGCTACGGGTCCAATTCGAGCTAGTATTTTGAAGGGCCCACAAAACCTGGGTGCTAGCCTGGCACAGTTTCCTAGCTTCAATGAGCTTTTTCAGGCTTTGACCTTCAAATATACATGGTCTCCCACTTGAAACTCTAAGTGTCTTCTTTTCATATCTGCATAACTCTTTTGTCTGTCCTGTGCTTCCTTCAAGGTCTGTTGTACCTTTCTTACCATATTCTCCATTTATTGGAGCATCTTTCGTCCAACCATGAGTCTGTCAGCTAGGTTATCTCAACTAATTGGAGTCATACACTTTCTGTCATACAATACTTCGAAAGGCTCAATTTTGCTGAAGCTTGGTACCCATTGTTATATGCAAATTCTACTTGTTTGGTTTTGTTCTTACATATATGAAGAGAATATCCTCTATGATTTGGTTTGTCCTTTCGGTTTGTCCATCTGTTTGTGGATGATAACTTGTACTGAAATTCAATTTGGTATTGAGCCCTGCAAATAATTCCTTCCAAAAGGCGGATGTGAATTTTACGTCTCTATCTGAAATCATCGTTTTAGGAATACCATGCAGTCTAAAGATTTATTTAATGAATATTTCAACAATGTTTATAGCTTTAAAAGTAGACTTTACAAGAATAAAGTGTGCAAACTTATTGAGTTTATCAATTACAACCATGACAGAGTTATTATGTTTCTGAGTTTTACACAAACCTGTTATAAAGTCGAGTGATATAGTCTCCCATTTCCATTCTGGTATTGTAATGGTTGTAAGAGGTCGGCTAGATGCTAGTGCTTGGTCTTAACCTACTGACAATCTTGGTACCTAGCCAAGTATTCCACTATTTTTCCCTTCATATTAGGCCAATAAAATAGTTTCCTAAGTGTTGTTATCATTTTCTGGTAACCTGGGTGGCCAAAATACGACTTCTTATGCACTTCATCCAAGCTTGTTAATTTTAACCCAACTGAATCTGGTATGTAAAGTCTGTTTTTAAATCATAGCAGACCTTCTCATCGATACTTAGATCTAGTTCATCTGAGTTCATGGTATTGTTCAGTAATTATTCCATTATTTTAGTATAGTTTTCATCATCAATACCTGTCGTCCTTATTCTTTCTTCTAGATCACTTTCTGCCCT
>JASDQU010739393.1:107889-127600 GCA_032191745.1 Picea mariana | reverse complement strand
TGGATGCTATTTTCACATTGCCACATGCGAGAGATGCTTCCATAAAGTATTGCAAATGCATATGCAACATAGTCAAAATAAGTTGGTGATTATCAAATTGAAAAACAGAATACACATACAACAAGAAAACCAAATTGGCTAAAACTAATGACCTTGCAAAAGCTCTGAAAATCTGCGGAAGAGGAACCTATCTCTTTCATGTATACAGTATTACATACTACCTTTAAGAAAATATTTCAGAAAAAAACACAACAAAGGAGAAAGGTAAGGGCATGAATTTGTAAACAAGTGAGACACATAATACGAGTGCAGTTTGAAATATTACATAATACCTTTAAGAGAATATTTCAGACCAAAACACAACAAAGAAGGAAACACACCAACAATGGCAAAGGCCAAAATAAGGCCATGAATTTGGAAATAAGAGATACACAGAATACAAGTATGGTGTAGAGCAGATGATAGGATCACCAACCTCAATGTAAGCAAGGGAAAGTTGTTCATGGCCCCTGTTACACCCCAAATTCTCTACAGTGTACCCTACATTTTTTCACAAGATGTGACCACTCTAATGAGCCCAAAGTGTGATGATTTCTTTGTATGTGGCCATGACGGGATGACTTGTTGAACAAGTGTTGGTTAGAGGTTACCCAGATCCCCTCAGGTGGACAGTCATGGCATGTCCTTTTAGTCCCCATTCTTAGGGTGCTTGGTTTTATTGCTTCGGCCAACTATCTCTTGGAGGTGGTAAGTCCCTCCAAGTCAAGCATTTATGTCCTAGGTACGTATGCACGCATTTTGAGGTGGATCTACTAGGATACATGATTTACGAGGCCCTAACTATTTAATTATTGTTTTTTATGTAAAAGATGATTGCGCTTTGTAAGGGTTGTCACACCGATGGTTTAGCACACTTTATTTCACCCCACATTGATCCTCTTCTTATGTAACTACCACATTTTGGCCATCGGAAACAACTCTGCACCTAATCATCCAATGTCACATTTCTAGAGGAAGTTTCACGTCTTTTGAGGCATTGGTCATACTCTCTAAGGCACAGATGGGTTGTCTTCCTTCGCATGGACCTTCTCTACACTTTCCATGTGTCAGATCCCAAAACGCCCCCCTCCTTTGGCACCTTTTTTAAAGCATTTTCTTCATTAAAAGAGGGCCGACCTCTCTTGGGGCACTTTATGACAATCATGGGGTTTATTTTGAGCCACTTGGATGATGTGGAGGTCACTTAAGTGACATTGCACTAGATGATGATGACATGGCACTCATTCCTTGCTATGTGGAGGGGATTTTGATCACCCTTTGATTACTTATGAAGAAAATTGAAGAAGTTGTCYGCYTAGAGGGCTTATTTTTGGMTTGGGGTGAGGTYGTCCCCCCTATTTGAGGTGGACSTTGGAGATAGAATGGCCAAGGAATAYTCCTTRCTATGTTTTGAGGTCCCCCGAGCACTTTTCAAGTGCAACGTTGTAACTTGGAGCCAAATCGGCCCTCTTAGAAGCTTGACGTCATTCTTGTTGTTGGGGATTTAATGACCCATTTTTTCACTTGGAAGGTCATTCCCATGYTTCATGGAGGTGCCTTGACCTTAGGTATGTACATGGTCATGCTTTGGAGACATATTTCAAGGATTTATGGACATTATTTGAGCACATTTTGTGGAGGCTGTCCCTTTTTATAAGGCTTTCTAGCATGTAAAACATCATTTAATTGTAATTTGACTTAGTCTCCAAATTATGTGGATGACAAGTCACTTTTATTTTATTTCCCTAGGCTTATTTTAGGGAATAAATGGGAAGGTGTTGTGAACCTCATCTATAAATAAAAKCACTCCTCTCATTCCAAATTATTGTGAATTGTGTTGAGATTTGGGTACCTTGGAAAGTGGTCCCCTTGTGTTTGTGAGTCTCTAAACACAAAGGGGGAAAGTATTACCCTCATGCTTGTACTTTATGTTATAATTTCACTTTGACTTTATTCACTTAAGTCTAAAGTGACTTTATTCACTTAAGTCATAAAGTGACATTAATTTCACTTAAATGTGAATTAATGAACATAAAGTGAACTATGGAAACTTAAGTGGATTATGAGATCGAATATCATCCATCCATTTTGGAGAAAGGATTAAATATAATCGTTTTTCCAGGGTCATGTTGACCAAAAACACATCTGTTCTTTTGTCATGGTTTGCTTAGTACTTTCAGTTGTATGTTGTTAAAGATCCTAGAGGTGTGTTTGATGTTTGATGCATGTTAAAGAAGGCTAACTTGGACAGAAAAACTATCCTTCATTAAAACTTATAACAAGAGGCAGTAAAGAGCATCAAATCAAAGCTTAAGGGCAGATTTACAGTTGGGTAAAGTTCAGATTAGTTGGTTGTTTTGGACAGCGAGAAAACAGTCCTAAAACAGTGAGGAAAACAGTTTGAAAGTACCTTGAACTTAAAGCCCAACAAGAGGTCATATGACAGGCCTGTTGGGCAGGCTATAAGACCTCAAGTTTCTTCAAATTGTTGGATATCATTATTGAAGCCATTAATAAAAGATCTTTTACTTGGTTTTTCTTGGTGTCAATTCTTGGAGCTTTTTCTTTCTTGGTTATTCTTCTTGCTATTTTTTCTAAGACTATTGTAAATGCTAAGTGTTACCCCCCCAACCTAGGGGTAATTAAGTGTTGATGTTTTGTAGTAGCGGGAGATATTCCCTCCTGGACAAATTTTGTTAGAGAGGAAGATTCCAAGAAATCAAAGGAAGACCATTGAACAGTTGAAGAATACCCCCGAAGAGAAGTCGGCCCCACAGGAAAATAATAAAAGACAAATATAATTCCAAGAAGAGAAGTCGACCCCAGTGAAGTGACTTGAAGACTATAAATAAAGGGAGACGCCTTTCCATTTGACATACATCCACTCAACTCCTCAGCCAGTGTGCAAGTCTAGTAGTAGTTGCAGTAGCAGTTCCAGTGAATTCTTTAAGGAACATCTTAGTAGTTGTTTTTGGTGATGCGCTATCTTTGTTCAATGTTGCTCAGATGTCTACTCTCGCTAGGGTTTGACAAGAAGAACAGATAAGTACTTGTTATCAGGGTTTCTTCATTGTTGGCTTTGCTCTTGTGAATAGAGCTTGTTCATGATTATATTGTGTTATCAAAAACATTCTCTCTAAAAAAAGTTGGTTGGGTTTTTCCCCGAGTTTGGGGTTTTCCCAGGATAAATCTTTGTGTCTTCTTGTGCTTGTTTATCTTCTTCTAGATCTTGCTTATATTTTCAGTATATGGTTGTCGAATGTCAAAGGAAGATCAAAATACTCGAGTAAATCTATTTCTACTGAAAATTTAAGAAAATCTAACATGGTATCAGTCTTAAGAGCATGAGGGTTGAAGCCAGATTTGACCTAGCACAAGACACCAGTAAGATCAAAGATTGTCAGTCGTTGGTTTTTCTAGTGCCAACATTAAGGAGAAAATTGCACTAGGCAACTTGCCTAACCCTAGCGCATGTCCTAAAACCCTAGTGTTGACTTTTTAAGAAGGTTGAAATTTTGGGATTTTCCAGGCCTAGAGTTTCTACAAGCGAAAATGATTACCAGTCTGAAAGTTGAAGATAGGATGGATGGAGAAGACAATTTCAGATCATGGAAGCATATAATACTTCTCATTCTAGAAGAGAATGAGCTCTTGGATCATGTCAAGAAAGTTCTCCCAGAACCAAAAGAGGAAGAGGCCAAGGAAAAACATAAGTAAAATGAGATCAAAGCCAAGAGGATCTTGACAGATTCAATCAAGGACCACTTGATTCCTAATGTATCAGAATTGAAGACACCAAAGGAGATGTTTGATGCCTTAACAAGACTGTATGAAAGCAAGAATACAAGCAGGAAGCTAACCCTAAGGCATCAACTCATCAATGTGATGATGAACAAGTCAAATTCAATTTCTACCTACTTCATGAGGATTTCTCAGATCAAGGATCAGCTAGCAGCTATTGGAGATTCAGTGGATGATGCAGAGCTTGTGAATACAACTCTAAATGGACTTCCTTCTTCTTGGGATGCTTTTGTTCAAGAAATTTGTGCAAGGAGGAAATTGCCTAAATTTGACAAGCTATGGAGAGACTATGTCCAAGAAGAATCAAGATTGACATCAAGATAAAGAAGACCAATGTGAAGAGAATCAAGCTCTTGTTGCTCATGTGAATAAAAGGAAAGAAAGAAGAAACAACAGTCAGAAGAAAAATAGAAGATTTGTTCCAGATCACAAGAAGGATGTATGTAAGATTAGATGTTTCAACTGTCAGAAGTTGGGACACTTTGCTTACCAGTGTTCTCAAGGGAAAGGAAAAAGAAAACATCATGCACATGCAACAGATATGGAGGAGTCTACATCTCAAAATAAGACAAGGGAAACAAAAAAAGAAGAGTATGTCTTTGTCTCAGCTCTCACATGTACCATTACTCAAAGAAGTGATATTTGTTGAGATTTGGGTACCTTGGAGAGTGGTCCCCTTGTGGTTTCGGGTCTCTAACCACAAGAGGGAAATGTTTGTACTATTGTACCTTGTACTTTATGTCTAATTTCACTTTGACTTGGGAGATTTAAGTCAAAATTGGAATTTGTCACTTTTAGCCTAAAGTGACTATTAATTCACTTTGTGGGAAGTGGATTTTGAGGTGAGATTCTTTCGGAGAGATCTCACCCATTGATTAGAGATGGCTCGGGTGATCCTAGCCATCCATATTTAGGTTTCTTTATGGATGGTTCAAGAGGGGCACAAGGATCAAGGAGAGGCTCATTCCTTCATTTGTTCACTAAGAGAGTTGGGAGAGGAGCAAAGGGATGAGGATGGAAGCATTTGGTGAGGAGAGCATGAGTGCCTCCATTCATGGAGAGTGTTAGGAGGATTGGAGCATCATCATTTGTGTGTGAGAGTACTTGCTAGTTGGAGGGCGCACCTTTGGAGGAGGGTGTATGCTTAGCAAGAACTAGGAGTTCTTGTGCTACTTCAAATCTGACAGGTTCATCTTGGAGGAGGCACACAACAACTTGTTTGTGTGCAAGGGTTTCTTCATTGGGCAAAGGATGAGGAAGGGTGCATTGATTCAGTGGATAGAGCATTAAGGAAGGAAGAGTGCACTAGCTTGGGCGCACTCTTCTTGGAACCTACTTGACAAGCTTGAGAGGAGCTTGCTACATAGACATGTTCTATTGTATTGTATTCCTTACTTGAGATCACACTTATATATACTTTCATTCTAGACTCGTTTTCCCCGAGGGGTTTTATCCAAGGTTGTGTTGACCAAAAATACTTGGGTCCGTTTTTCATCTATGCTTAGTGTTTAGATCAGCGTTAGGAGCTTGTTAAGATCCTAGAGGAGTGCTATATATTTTGAGGTTTGCATGTACTAACATTGGGTTACTAAAACTACTTGCAAGGGCACCTTAAAAGAGCATATATCCATCAGTTGAGGGAAGAATTCTTGGCAGATTTGAACAGACATGTTTGCTGTCCTAAAACGCAGCAAAGGACAGATTTGATTGATGAAACTTAGAGCCCAACAAAGAGGTCAAAGACAGACCTGTTGGGCAGCCCTCATAGTTCCTCAAAATGCTACATGGTATCAAAGCCTTGGTGGCTAAGTTTTGCTGATTTGTAGAGCATTCAATTGGCAGTTTTGTGGGGCATTTTTGGACATTTGTGGACAGCTTCTTTTCACACCTGTGTTGACAGAAGTGAGGTTGTATTTGGACAACGTATTTTCACACCTATGTTAACAAGAGTGAGGCTGTACTCTTTTGCAGTGTGTAGCATCAGTTTGAGTTTCAGTGGACATCCATGTCGGTGTCTCGGATGGGGGCGGAGGATAGGCTAGACGAAGCTAGCAATTGGTCCCCTTGGAAAACAAGGATCATATTTGTCTTGGAGGATCTTGAACTATGGGATATAGTTCAAGCTCTAGTGGTTCTTCCTCCTTTCACTACTCCCTTGCTAGTAGCAGAGTTTAGGAAGAGGAACACCAAGGCTAAGAGGACTATTTGTGATGCGGTGAGAGACCACGTCATACCCCATTTTATTGGGAAGGACTATGCCTTTGAGATGTGGGCCTCATTGTACAAGCTGTACAAGAGTCCCAATCACAATCGGAAGATGGTTCTGCAGGAGAAACTCAGGGGCATTCAGAAGCTCAATTCTGAGTTGGTGACTTAATACCTTGGCAGATTTACATAGATTCGAGATGAGTCGGAAGCAGTCGGAGAGATTGTGGATCCAAAACTTTTGGTGAGGATAGCCTTAAACGACTTCTCCAAACCCTGAGGTTCATTTGTGTGAGGCATTCTAACCCGAGAGCTCATGCCCAGTTGGGAGAGACTCTGGGACAACTTCGTTCAGGAAGAGTTGAGATGCAACTCTGGATCTTCAGGACAACAACGTATATCTGAGGGTGATGAGGATCTTGCTCTTTGGACAAAGGGCAAGAAGAAGGTTGGAAAGGGTGCTAGACAGAGTCCCAAGGGAGGGGCCAAACCACAAAAGAGTGGTGGTGGGAAAGAGAAAGACATGAGCAAAGTGAGATGCTTTGCTTGTGGAGAGGTGGGGCACTATCCTAGACAGTGTCCCAAGAAGAAGAAGAAGCGACAGGATGGTACTGCAGTGACAATAGAGGAGGAGGAGTTCACTACTCAGTTTGCAAGGGAGTGTGCTTTTGTCAGTTGTTTTTCGTCAGTTGATACACCATCCAGCGGTTGGTGCGCAGACAGAGTTGAGGAGATCCCACAGATTGAAAGTGTTGTGTCTCGTGGGACACTGACTCGGTTTTTGAGGACACCATATTCAAGGGTGACTGGGTCGACAACTTCAGTTTCAAAGCTGTCGAGCAGACAGATAGTTGGTGCAGAGGCTTCAGAGCATCAGAGATTGATGAGTGTGAGCAGGGTGCCAGAGAGGCTTGAGCCTCACTTGGATATGGAGACAAGCAGATCAGGTTCAGGTTCCACTTTAGATGGAAGTCACTTGGTGAGAGACCAAGTTGAGGATCTTGGTGAGATGCCAAGATACACATACTCTTGGTGAGATGCCAAGAGAGAGATTCTTGGTGAGATGCCAAGAGATGTGGCTCTTGTTGAGATGCCAAGAGTAGGGACCCTTTGGTGAGATGCCAGGAGGTAGAAATCCTTGGTGAGATACCAAGGTTGAGATCTTTGGTGTGATGTGAAGATCTAGGTGATCTCGGATAGATGGAGATGCACTTCCATCTAGAGATCAAGGATGTCGAGCAGATCTGTGTCAAAGATCACTTTTGATGATCAGGGTACAACCATACTCACCGAGTATTTGCCCGCATGAAACCATGTCCATTGTAGGGATGAGATTGGAGGGGTGAATGACACTTTCCTCGGTAAGAGGGAGTGTTGAGATTTGGGTACCTTGGAAAGTGGTCCCCTTGTGATTTTGGGTCTCTAACCAAAAAAGGGAAATGATTGTACCATTGTACCTTGTACTTTATGTCCAATTTCACTTTGACTTAGGAGATTTAAGTAAAAAGTGAAATGTCACTTTTAGCCTAAAGTGACTATTAATCCACGTTGTGGGTGAATTGGGAGACATAAAGTGAACTTAGCGAACTTAACCCAAAGTGGTTTTGAGGTGAGATTCTTTTGGAGAGATCTCACCCATTGATTAGAGATGGCTTGGGGTGATCCTAGTCATCCATCTTTAGGTTTCCTTATGGATGGTTCAAGAGGGGTGCAAGGGTCAAGGAGAGGCTCATTCCTTCATTTGTTCACCAAGAGTGTTGGGAGAGGAGCAAAGGGATGAGGATGGAAGCATTTGGTGAGGAGAGCTTGGGAACCTCCATTCATGGAGAGTGCTAGGAGGCTTGAAGCATCATCATTTGTGTGTGAGAGTACTTGCTAGTTGGAGGGTGCACCTTTGGAGGAGGGTGTATGCCTAGCAGGCACTAGGAGTTCTTGTGCCACTTCAGATCTGACAGGTTCATCTTGGAGGCACACAACAACTTGTTTATGTGCAAGGGTTTCTTCATTGCGAAAAGGAGGCGGAAGGATGCATTGATTCAGTGGATAGAGCATCAAGGAAGGAAGGGCTCACTAGCTTGGGTGCATTATTCTTGGAACCTTCTTGACAAGATTGAGAGGAGCTTGCTACATAGACAAGTTCTATTGTATTGTATTCCTTACTTGATATCACACACTTATGTATACTTTTAATCTAGACTGGTTTTCCCTGCGGGGGTTTTATCCAAGGTCATGTTGACCAAAAGTACTTGTGTCCATTTTTCATGTATGCTTAGTGTTTAGATCAGCATTAGGAGCTTGTTACAATCCTAGAGGAGTGCTATATGTTTTGAGGTTTGCATGTACTAACATTGGGTTACTAAAACTACTTGCAAGGGCACCTTAAAAGAGCATATATCCATCAGTTGAGGGAAAAATTCTTGGCAGATTTGAACAGACCTGTTTGCTGTCCTAAAACGCAGCAAAGGCCAGATTTGATTGATGAAACTTAGAGCCCAACAAGAGATCAAAGACAGACATGTTGGGCAGCCCTCATGGTTCCTCAAAAATCTACAATATTAGGCTAGTGTACAGTGGTGCTTCCAAGCACATGACCGGGTTCCAAAATTCTCTTACAAATTTGACAAAAAAGAGTTCATCCCTTAAGGTGGAAATTGCAGACGATTCCAAGCATGCAGTAAGAGGAGTAGGAGAAGCCTCCTACCAGCTCGATTCAGGTAACTCTATTTCAATAAAGGATGTATTGCTTGTACAAGGTTTAAAGAAGAATCTTCTTTCTATCTCCTCCTTAGAGGATCAAGGCTTCAGAGAAGCTTTTGTTGATGGCCAAGTCCTTTTATGGCCTAAGGGTTCAAGTATAGATTCAACGATTGTGATTGGTGTCAGGGAGGGAGGATTGTATAAATTAAAGGGACACCCAACACAAGCCCTTGTACACAACAATATTAGCTCTAGTGAGCTATGGCACCGAAGACTTGCTCACCTCAACTACAGAGCCTAACTAGTTTTGACAGTACCATCTCTAGGTAACTTTTTATATTATGCCACTTTTATTGATGATTTCTCACGTAAAACATGGATCTATTTCTTGAAAGCAAAAGATTAAGTTTTCAATAAGTTTCAAGAATTCAAGGCTTTAGTAGAAAATCTCTCTGGAAGCAAGATTAAAGTTGTGAGGTCAATTAATGGAGGTGAATACACCTTGTTATCCCCTAGCCTAGGGATAACTAAGGAGATTATGTCTCGAGGTCCACAAGTCCTAGACATGGAGTACCGAGAGCCAGATCAACTTGAGCCTGGCCCTAGAGGGCCCATCCTTTTCTTCTTCAGTGCCTCCACCTTGTCAGTAGCAGCAGCATCCATCCCATCGACCTGGTCCTTCACCAACAGTGGGTCTTGCTCCATGAGGTAATGAGTCTGGGTATCATGGTATGTGTCACTCTAATTCTCAAAACATTTGAATATGTGCATTTAATTCTTTTTTTGCTTCTAACGTGTGCTTGGACCTTATGCCTTTCCACTTGACCACACTTGGGGGGAATGACAGGATGCCCTAGTAAGCTGGTTCCCATAGGGTTTGAGTTTCCATTGGGGGGATTCATGAAAGGTCATCGTCCGCTCCCACCATACTTACCACTTTTCATCCTTTTCCCACTCATCCATCCCATACACTGGTCCGGGAATTAGGTTGGCCAAAATATCAAAGGGTTGTACCTTACCTTGTGAGAAGAAGGGGCTAAAGGCCCAGAGGGTAAAATTAGATGGCAAAAGATAAAAGCCAAAAGAATGAAACCTTGAGATGCTTTGCCCATGGACCCCCGAGAAAGCAATAAAAGGCTTCTCAGCAAGAAACAAAGGGACCCATAAAAATAATAAATCAAGACCTAGTTGGAGGATAGGGGGTCTCATTACGAGCCAGCCTATTAGGTCCATGGGCATGTAGTGGTATGACACTATCATTCAGATGGTCACAACGCCAGGGTAGTGACTCTTGGTGGCATAGCCAAGAGAAAGGGGGTATCATCACGAGCCAACCTTCTCATTTCCGTGAAATGCTTGTGGGTAACATTGCCACCACTGGTCACCACGCCAAGGCAATGTCCCCCAACTAGTCTCTTGAAAGAAAAATCAAACAAGAATAAAAGATAAAATGCATGAATGGGCGTGGAAACATTTGCATCCATGACAAGGTGCAACTCACCCTCTTCAGAGGCACCCACAGGTAAGCCATACATTTCCCTGATTATCATTGCACCCATTGCCCAGACATCTCTTCCAACCTCATCCACTTACATGACCTGGATTTGACTTCACCCGGAAACATCCCACATCCAATGAGCACTAGCCCAATAGGACATCCTAGTGTCCCCTCCAAACTTGGCTTGTAGAATAGCATAACGTCTTTGAGCACTTGTCCAAGTAAAAGAGGTTTCATGCACATGTTTAAATAACTTGATGGTTAGATGTGATTGACATTGCTATGATCCCGGTGAATTATGAGCCCATGGAGGGCGTATTTGTTGATGTTGCAGGGCCACACCCAATGGACAGGTACATATGGGGAAATGATTAGTTCGGACCTCCATGGGGATAAAATCCCACCAGATGGATGCTGAGATCCCAGCCAGGGGCAGAGACAAATCAGGGTTTTTCACCACAGAGAGAGGATGACGTTCTACCAAGGACAGCCTGGAAGGCCTTGACCCAGGGGGGTCTTGCCCTTTTCACCATGATGTAGGCCTTGGAAGGCCCATGACGTCACCCAGGTCACCCATGATGTCACTCGGCGTTTTGGATACTTTGGAGGCAGTTGTGTGCCAAGTGGCACGTGTGGCAGGATCTTGAGGCCCAAGGAGGCCTAACGTTTTTCTCCAGGAGGCCAACGTTGCCCTAAAAGGGCCTAACGTCACCCTAAAAGGGCATGATGTCATCTTTACAACTTGATTTAGGGTTTATTTACGACATTTAATGTAAAAACTGGATATTATGTGTAACTGGCCATGTCAGCCTTTTTTACCTAATTCTAGTCATTGCAACTGTATAAATAAGGGGAAAATCACTCTTATTTTTCATCATCTTTCACTCACGCTTGTGAGGACTGAAATTTGTTCCCTATCTAAGGTTTCTTGGCTGAAATCTTAGGCGCACTTGTTGAGAAAGGCTAAATTTGGAGTATTTTGGCAAGTTTCTTGGTGGATGTGTTCAACTAGGGATTTTCTTGATGATTCTTGATGTATGTAGGTGATATTTTTGCGATTCTTCTTAATTGAATGGTTATAGTCTTATTTATCTTGCATTTACATTAAAGATTATGAAATTGCTTGATTAAACCCTAGGAAGACTAGCACATGTTATTGTCCTAGCTTCAAAAGCCTTCACCTACTAGATCTTTTCAAGAGGCTATTTTTATTGAAGCATGTGCTAAGGCCTTGCCATTGCAACACCTTAGTATCCATTGTTTCATCTTAGTCGATTTTTTCTTCATCATTGAGTTAAAGAGGGAGGAAATCTACTAAGGCCTAAGGTTACCTACACCTTAGTAGCTAGTTTCCCCTAGGGTTTGATAATTGGAGCCTTGGGTTACCAACACTCCAATCTATCAATGTCTCTTGTCTTTGACTCTCCTACTATCATTTTTCTTCAACAATTGCTGCCACATCATCGACTCCATTTTCCCTAAAGCACTAGTCTAAGTCCTATTTTGAGTAATTGATCAAAGCAACCACCAAAACCTATTCCTTGAGCTTCCTACTAACCGTCTCTAACACTAGAATAGCCTAACCTACTAACATTATTGCTGTTGTTACTGAAGTAAACTACAGCCATTAATTGCAGCATTAAAAAATTCTAAAAGCAACTGAAAAGGCTGATTTATACATTGTCTTGTTTGCTTCTAATAAATGCTAGTATTATGATTTCGATCGTTGATGATTCTTAGTCATTTTGAACTTGTTTCAAGGCATTTAATGTGAAGTATTGCCTCATTAATATTGCTGTTATAATTTTCTGTTTACTTCATCATTATCAGCCAATTGCTTTATTTGAGAAAGTCTATGGTTTTATGAAGTGCTAACCAGCAAGTGTACTTGCAATATATATAGTTTCTTATTGCTTTGTTCCAGGCTTGCAATATATATAGTTTCTTATTGCTTTGTTCCGGGCAGGTACACCTTGACATATTATCATTTTATTGGTTATAAAACCGGGACTTTCTGATCGATGGTGACTTGTGAGAGGGGATTTTTATTTAGCCATTTTGACTTTTCTTTCTCAAACCCCCAGGTCACCAAGGACGTCTCCCTTGGGCCTACCACCCTAAATAGAAAGAGACATCCTATTGAGGTGACAATGATAGGATAGTCTCCAGTTATGCCAATTTTCTCTCCTTTAACCTTTTCTTCTATCAAAGTACAAATTGCGCGATAACACACCTCAAATGAGTTCAAGGAATTTTGCAGAGAAGCAGGGATTAAGAGGGAGCTAACAACTCCCTACAAACCCCCAACAGAATGGGGTTGTAGAGAAAAAGAATAGATCAATTGTAGAAGCAGCTAAGGCAATGATCCATGACCAGAACTTACCCATGCATCTATGGGCAGAAGCATCCAGTAAAGTTGTATATGTCCAGAACATAAGTCCTCATAAGATATTGGGGAACAAAACACCATAATAAGTATTCACTGAAAAGAAACCAGAAGTCAGCCACTTGAGGATATTTGGCTACCCAATGTACATACATGTTCCCAAGGAAAAGAGAACGAAGCTAGATCCTTGAGGAAAGAAGTGCACCTTCGTCGGATATAGTGAGACTTCCAAGGCTTATAGAATATACATCCCCAGACATAGACAAATTGAGATTAGCAGGGATGTCACCTTTGGTGAAGAAGCAGCCTTCCAGAAATCTAGAGAGTCTCACATGGATGAGGTCAAAGAGGAGAAAGAGGCTCCAAAGAATGTAGTGATGATTGACTCTAATCCAGAAGAACATATCCCAAAAGATCAAAATGAGATAATAGAGCCAAAGATACCGGTAGATCCACCCAAAGAGGTTACAGTTACCAAAAAGAGACTAGCATGGCTACGAAACACTTTGCAAGAAGCAGAAAAAGATGCAACTCCCAGTGGCTCCTTCAGAGAGAGAAAGAGACCACACAAGTTTTCCAGCTATGTGGCGCTGATGAGTAAGATCATTGATTTAGAACCTTCCACTTATGAGGAAGATGCAAAGAAACAAGTGTGGAAGGATCCTATGATGGAAGAGTACCTATCCATCATGAAGAAAGATGTGTGGGAAGTGGTTCCGAGACCAGAAATGAAGTCAATAGTGACTTCCAAGTGGATCTACAAGATCAAGTATGTTGCAAATGGAAGCATAGAGAAGTACAAAGCTAGATTTGTGGCTAGAGGATTCTCCCAGAAAGAGGTAGAAGATTATGACGAGACATTTGCTCTAGTAGCCAGGTACACTTCTATTAGATCTATTATTTCTATTGCTTCTATTATGGGCTGGAAATTACACCAGATGGATGTAAAGACTGCTTTCTTGAATGGTGTAATTGAAGAAGAAGTGTACATAGAGCAACCACAAGGTTTTGTAATCTATGGGAAGGAGTCCCATGTTTATAAATTGAAGAAATATGCCAGAATAGACAGTTATTTGATGAGCTTGGGGTTTACCAAGAGCGATGCAGATCCCAACCTTTACTACAAGGTTGAAGATGGTTGCCCCTTGATATTGGTACTATATGTGGAAGACATGTTTCTTACAGGGGATGAGAAGCTTATAGATGGGTGCAAGAGGGAGCTCACTTCAGAGTTTGAAATGAAGGATCTTGGTTTGATGCACTATTTCTTGGGATTATAGGTGTGGAATAGACCAGATGAGATCTTCCTTAGCCAAGGAAAGTATACAATTGAGATACTGCAGAGATTTGGGATGATGGCCTGTAAGTCCATGACCACACCTATGGTTACGAATTTGAATCTCTTGAGTGATTCTTCTTCAGGTTTGGTTGATCCTACGATGTACAAACAATTGATCAGATCCTTGATGCAGTTAGTTAACACCATGCCGAATATATGCTTTGCAGTAAACACATTGAGTCAGTACATGGTTGAGACTAGACATGTACATCTGGTAGCAGCAAAGCATGTATTGAGGTATCTTCATGGTATGGTTGGATATGGACTCAAATATGTCTCGTACGGTGAAGTAAAGTTGCAAGGTTATACGGACTTTGACTGGGTGGGAAGTGAAGTGGACAGGAAAAGCACATCAGGATGTTGCCTCAATTTGGGCTCAAGTACAATCTCATGGTTGAGCAGAAAAAATTCATCGGTGGCACTCAATACAACAGAGGAAGAATATATAGTAGCTAGTGTTGCAAGTCGTGAAGCAATGTAGTTTCAGAAGTCGCTTGCAAGGTTATTTGATCTAGAGTTGGAGCCAACTTTGATATACTATGATAATCAAAGTTGTGTGAAGCTTTTAGAGAAGCCAGTCTTTCACAACAAGTCAAAGCGTATAGAGATCAAATACCATTTCATTCAAGACATGGTACAGAAAGGAGCAGTAGAACTCCTATACATATCCACAGATGAGCAGATAGCAAACATTCTCACCAAGCCTCTGTCTAGACTCTAAAGTGAAGTATGAGTACTTCAGAGACAAGCTTGGCGTGATGCATAATGTCCACCCTCGTTGAGAGGGAGTTGTGATGTTTCTCCTACAGTGGGCAGATACTCTCCCTCTAGCCAAGGGATTCCCAGATCAGTCATGTGAAGTGACTGAGGGAGTAATGAGTAGTCTGGTACACGTCTTGCCTAAGCCATGTGAAGTGGCTAGGTGTGATTAGGACTTGTAGAGTGGTCTTTCCTATGCCATGTGAAGTGGCTAGGTGTGATTGCAACCATGGCGTAGCCTTGGCTAAGCCATGTGAAGTGGCTAGATGTGAATGAATCTATGGTGGTAGTCTTTCCCATACCATGTGAAGTAGATGGGTGTGATTGGGACTACTAGGAGAGGAGAAACATCATAGATACTTACATCGTAGTGAAGAAATGACAGGGCATCCTATCGGGCTAATGCTCACTGGATGTGGGATGTTTCCGGGAGAAATCAAATCCAATTCATGTGGGTGGATGAGGTGGATAAGGGATGTCCTGACAAGGGGTGCAGTGATAGCAGGGAAATGCATGGCTTACCTGTGGGTGCCTTTGTAGAAGGCGAGTTGCACCTGTCCTGGATGCAAATGTTTCCAAGCCCATTCATGCCTTTTATTCTTTATTCTTTATTGTTTTTTTCTTTCAAGAAGCTAATCAGGGGACACTTCCCTGGCGTGGTGACCAGTGGTGGCAATGTTAGCCATAAGAACTTTCACGGAAATGAGAAGGTTGGATCGTGATGAGACCCCCTTTCTCTTGGCTATGCCACCAAGAGCCACTACCCTAGCGTGGTAACCAGCTGCTAGTAGTGTCATACCACTAGATGCCCACAGACCTAATAGGCTGGCTCGTGATGAGACCCCCTATCCTCTGACTAGGTCTTGTTTTATTATTTTATGGGTCCCTCAATTTCTTGCTGAGAAGCCTTTTACTGCTTTCTCGAGGATCCCTGGGCGAAGCATCTCGAGGTTTTATTTCTAGGATTTTGTCTTTTTCCATCTGCTTTTACCCTTTGGGCCTTTAGCCCCTTCTTCCCACAAGGTAAGGTGCAACCCTTAAATAATTGGCCAACCCAATGCCCGGACCAATGTAGAGGGATGGATGAGCAGGAAGTAAGATGGAAATGGTAAGTATGACGAGAGCGGACGATGACTTTTCATGAATCCCCCTAGCGGCAACTCAGAACCTATGGGCACAAGCTTACTAGGGCATCTTGTCATTCCCCCCAGACATGGTCAAGTGGATAAGTATAAGATCCAAGCACCCGTTAGAAACAAAAAGAACTAAATGCACATATTCAAAGGTTTTGAGGATCAAAGTGACACATACCATGATACCCGAACTCATTACCTTATGGAACAAGATCCATCTCTGCTACAGGACCAAGCCGAGGTGATGGATGTTGCTGCTGCTGACAAAGTGGAGGTGCTGAATGAAGAAAAGATGGGCCCTCTAGGGCCATGCTTAAGTCGATCTGGCTCTCAATACTCCATGTCCAAGACCTATGGGCCTCAAGACATAATCTCCTTAGTTATCCCTAAAGTGGGGGATAACATCTGGCTCCAACTCGGGGACATGTGCTCACCGTAGAGCACATGAGAACCTCAGCATCTCTGGCATAACCTGTAACCGGCCTGATCTCAACAGAAACTATTAGCAATCATTTGGGGTGGTGATATCACCCCCAACTCATATATAAAAAAAACTGATAGCAAACATATGTACAAGTGTGAAAGCAAACTACTCTAGTATGAAATGCAAATGGTATATACAATGAATGCAAATGCCTACTTACCTGTACTTACCTATTGGCTGGATGTTAGGTGTAGTCAAACGACGAGTAAAACTAACCCAACAATGTCCCACAATACCTGCCTTTGTGCTTCATCATAAACCAGAACAGTGATAAGTCAAGCACAAAAACAACATGGGTTAAATAATGCATCGTATCGTCGGAAATAATAAAATCTAACTCATGGAGGCGGGTGGGAGGGATAAAATCATGCCAAGTCAATCTCTGAGGAAAGTGCTCAATCCACTTCAGGAAGGGATCATGAAAGGTCAAAGGTTCAGAAAACTGACTCATAAGGTCTAAAAGTTGGCTACCTAAGACATTTTCATAATCTGAAACTTGGGAAGGGATCGACAAGAATCTAGTAGACGACTGGCAAACTCTCAAGGGAAAGTTGAAAAACTGAGAAGACAGACTTAAACTTGTAGTATTCAACCAACCTTTGGACTCTAGGGTTTGCTCCAAAATAAACTCAATATCAAAGACATACTTCCCAACTACACCTCTAGAGACACAACAAAGTAAAGAAATCGGAGGTGGCTGGGGAAAGTTGTCACAAGGATCCTTCTTTGGGAAAATGATGTCCTTACTCCTATCGAGATCTGAGCACAACGGTGGTTGGTAATCTTCTTCATATAATGAATCCAAATGCTCAGAGGAGTATTCATTAAAATCCTCACGGTATGACTGGAAATCATCAGGGAAATAAGGGACTCGGTCAACCTTGGGTGTTTGGAAAGCATCGGTAAAAATCTCATCTCCTTGTTGCCACTGGTCAAAATCAAAAGTAACTTGTTGTGAAGGCAACACTTGGAAATGATTCTCAATGTCGTAAATGGGGTCCATATCATAACCAACTACATCCCGTTTACATCTTCTAACATGTATGAACTCATCAATATCAACTATGTCACTATCTGTGTCATAACATGAAGGATACCAAATATCCAAGGGCTCATCCAACTCCTCATTTCCCAAATCATGGAACAAGGTGTCATCGGAATCCTGGAAAGGAAAGCAACTAACCTCATCGTCTTCTTGTTGTGAAGGGGGAAAAGGCTCGTGGACGGCTTCATCAGAGGGGAGAGCACAGGTTGATACTTCATCATTTTGCTTAGGTTCCAACTCCTCAACTATGTCTTCAACAGTCCTATGTTGATCCATGGTTTGTTCCCCTTCTTCTTGGAAATCAACAATAAAGTTCTCAAGGGCAACCAAACTTTCCATACTAAGAGTACCTGAGGTAAAGAGGTATCTTATCTTGAATAAGGAGATGTTTTGCTTGATCCTTGCAGCCATGTTGTGGGCTTCTTTGAGCATCCTTGGGCTCCTCTTACTGAGGGGAAAGCCCAGATGCAACAAAAGTGCTTGGGTATAGAGATGGACAAGGTACTTCTCTTCAGGATGATGGCTTTCAGGAATTTGATATAGTATGTCCTCAAACCTATCCTGGAAGTCTCTAACAGATTCATCCTCAGTTTTCTTTATATGCTCGAGTCTTTTGAATAGTACTGGGATGTCTTCCAACTGAATACCCCATCTTCTGAAAAAGGTTTCTTCAAATTGTTCCATAGTTGTGATGTTGGCATCGAGAAGGTTGTCATACCACTCCCTAGCGTTGCAATAAAGACTGGCAGAGAAAAGTTTCATGACCAAGTCTTCAGCGTCATCAGCGATAGGGTGGGATAGAAAGAAATCCTATGTTGCACGGGGACCCGTCCCCGCCAAAAAAACCCACGTACCATGCGTTCCCGCGTACCGGGGACTTAAAAACGCGTAGGAAACGTTCCTAAATGGTCGGGGACTCCATTGGGGACCTAGGGTCGTCTAAGACGTCCCCTATCCGTTCCTGGGCTAAATCGGGTACTTATAGGGTACGGTACCGTCGTCCCCAGAAGAAATAGGGGACGGTTGACCTTCCCTCGAGCCCACAACTTCAAATAGTAATAAAAAACCTAAAAAAAAGACTGTCGACCTAACCCTAAAAGCTAAAACTACGCGTCGACGTCTTCACATATTCTCCCGCGTTCTCTTTCTTTCGCTGCACGCAACTATTATCCTCGTGTTCTCATTTACAGCCGGGTTTTACAGTCAGGTCTGTGTTTGGCATTTGCCCTCATCTTTCACTTCAGGCAACTGTTATCCCCGTCACTTACACTCGTTGCAGGCTTACCCGTTCTGGCATTTGCCCTCGTCTTTCGCTGCAGGCTTACCCATTTTGGCATTTGCAAAATCGTTGTTCAAAGGGCCGGTTCATACCAAGTATTCCGCGCGGGTCCAGACTCCAGTCTTCAACACTTCAACGCGTCAACATTTCAACACCAGCAACCACACTTCAACACTTCAACACCAGCAACCGGATTCCACGCGTTACAGGTATGAGTTTAGTTTAATTTTAATAAAAATTAAATGTCGATTTCATTTATCAGTTCTGAGTTTAATAATTTAATTTAATTTTTTTATTTGTATGTTTAGTTACTTTAAAGTTTACGTGTTTAAAAATTTAAATAGTAACATTTATGATTTTTTAGTTTAAAAATTTAAAAATTATTATTAAATATTAAATTTTAATATTGTATTAAATTTTACAGTAAACTCAAAACTGTAAAACTAAAAACAGTTATCATTTACATTTAGCAAGAACAGTGAATGCTTATTAAATTTTTATTTTTTAATAATTATTGTTCATGAATTATATCCACTGATTTGTTGAAATTTGCAAAAAATATCAGGACAGTTCTTCTCCATCAATCCCTGAGTCAAATGAAAACTTGGTTTCCAATGCCATCAATGTCAAGAAACCTTTGTTGCAATTTGTGAAGAAAGTCACCCAAAACAAGAGGAAGAACAGTGGTGATTCAGAGCAATGGTTATGCAACCTTTGCAGTCATGTGTTTAAGGGAAGCTATACTAGAATTTACCATCATCTATTGGCTATTCCGGGTGATGGAGTAAAAATATGCACCTGCTCATTGGAAAAAAGAGTTGAGATGACTAAACTTCACATGGCTGCCACAGGTGGTTCTATAATTGCAGAGACAAAGGAGGACAGCCCTTCCATTTTTAAAAAACCAAGAGTTCTTGGCTCAATGGAGTCCTCTCATGGAGCAACCGATGAGCATGATCAAGTTGATTCAATTGGGTGTTCCAGTAACACTATTTCAAATAAGAAACTTGTTGTCGTAGAGATGTTCAATACACAACGCAAGGAGG